>JABUQX010050837.1:5000-12500 GCA_015478945.1 Trachelipus rathkii
ACGAAGTTATCCCCCCGTCAGTCTCCCGCTGGTCCGAGAGATACCTGACTTACTTTTGAATCTATGGCGAATTTTAATATTAGGGTATTCCTTATAGTATCTTAAAAAAATAAATATATATAAAAACTTATTTGTGTGTTATGTTTATCATTACTATATAATGCCGTATTGAAATAATCGATAAAAAATATTACGATTACTATCGCTCCGTTCGATATATAATGATCGGTTAAAACATCCTTTTAAAAGCGAAAAGTTATTCCTATATATATATTTAAATTATTAATATTATATTTATATTAATATATACTTAATAATTATAATATAGTATATAATTATATTATATATATAATATATAATATATATAATATATAAATTAATATATATAATATATTAAATTAATTAATATATATTAGTATATAATATAATATATTAAATATATTCTATACATAATAATATATATATATATTAATATATATATATATATATATATAATTATATATATATAATTTAATATATAGTTAATATATATAATAAATTAATATATTATAAATAATAATAATAATAATAATAAATAATATAATATAATAATAATCGAAAATTAAAGCCTGATTATGAGCAATATAGGGACGGTAATCCTTTATGTACTGGCCTAATTGTTGTAATGTGAGTCAAAGAATGGGATAGGCTGGGTGTAGAGAGTACTACTACCTTCTTTTCTAATTAGTTGGCTAAAGAATTATAGGGTCCGATCGTGAAAACATACATGTAGTTGAATATTGTATTTAGAAAAGTAATCTCTGCCACTTACCATTAACCACATGTCATTTGAAAAGGTAATTTAGCTATAATTTCAGTCATAGTAACTAGGTAATTCTAGGGCATTTTTGAATGAAATTTATAAAAAATTCAATAAGTATTATATAATGAAGCTCGGCAAATGTTTGCAGTTGTGGCGATAAATTAAATGTGATGGTTAATTAGAGATATGGGATACATATGAGCTACTCAAAAAAGTCAAAAAATGAATGAACAAACAAACGTTTTCGTATTATTATTAGTAGTATTATATATATAAAATAATATAGAGTTACTCGTTAATAAACTCCGCTTTTGCATTAGAGGCCTTTCTTCTGAGCATTGAAGGTCCAGGAGTATTTACTAACATCAACAGGAATGTCATTTTCATCATACCTATTGAAATTATAAATGATTAATTAACTAGAATTAGATCACCTTTATCTTAATTATATTATATATATATATTATATATATATATATTATATATATATATATTAATATTATTATATATATTATATATAAATAATATATTAATATATATATATTAATATATATATACTATATAATTATATATAATTAAGTAGCTATATATTATAATATATATATATATAATATATATATATGTGTAAATTCAGTCCGGTTCTGAGGAGTATAATTAGCTTATCACGAATTATCAGCTCAGACGATGATTCAGATACGAATCGCAGGAGCTGAGTCAACATACTACGATGAAAAAATTTCTCTTATACTGATCACAGTTATATTATTTAATATTAATATGCTCTAATAATTATTTTTATGTATATATATATGTAGCTAAAATGTAGTGCTTATTTAAAATTTTGTTATATTTTTATATTTTTTTTTTTTTTATAATCGATTATTCGATATTTTTTCAATCTGTTTATCTGTAATACATATAACTCGAAATGTACTCAACTCTCCTAAAGGGACCAATTGTCTGAAATCGAATATAAGTGGAATTTTGTTAGAAAAAAAGATACATTACCTATATAAACCTTTTGCTTTGGCATTTATTTATAACCATAATATCATATATATATTAATGAGTTTTTCTCTATAGATATTATTATTAAGTCTCTGACTTTTCTAATCCGATTTGGCTTAATAGAATAATATTTTGGGATTAATATTCTATTTGATATATTAAATATCTATTTATTTAATTAACACTAACTTATTTTATTATAATATTAATTCATAATATATTTCATTAATATTTTCTTATTATATAGAGTTATTTTTATGTATATATTTTTATATCTTTATACTTTATCATACTGTTATTGTTTTTAATTATACATTTTTATTTATTAATATCTTATAATTTTTTTTGACTAATATTTTATATATATATTATTATTTATTATAATAAATATATTATTTAAATTATTATTATATATTAATTATATATATATTTAATTATTTAATTATATTAATTAATTATTATTATTAATTTATTATTATTTATATTATTTATATTTATTTATTTAATTATTATTTAATTAATTATTATATTATTACCTATAAAAAAGATGATTAAAAAGAATTAACTGTTGTGTATGCATATTTTTGGTGAGGAAATTCTTTCCTCTTCAACTCTGCAGTATCATTTCTTATAACAATAATAATCAAAAAAATAATATATATATATTATAAGAAATTTGATATTAGTAGTAAGAAGGGCATATTGCAAACGGAAATATCGGTAAAAATTGAGTCGATAGTTTAGTTTTAAGTCGTCTTCTGCAAAGTGTCTAATTTTAATATTAAATCATTTTCTTAAACAAATATATATACTTAATTTAAGACATTAATTAAGTTAATTAAGTTATTTAAATAAATCACACTTATATGTATATGTTTCAATTATAAATTAATTTTTATAGGTTATGAAGTTCTTTTGTACTGACAATAGATAATTGACGCTGATTATTAATTAAAACGGATGCCTAATTTTTTTCTTATACATCGTCCCCCTAATATTTACGCAGAGTTAGATCAGTTTTGTTTATTCTGTTATAATAAGTTACAGAACTGGCACTTTATAGCATTATTTAATCTTGTAATTTTTCATTGATAGTTATTATATATGATGTATATTTATTAATACTTTCAGTATATATATATATAATATTAATTATATTAATAATATATATATTAATATATATATATATATATATATATATAGTATCTATATATATATGTATAATAATAATATTATAATATTAATATATACATAATAATAATATTATATATATAGTATATATATATATATATATATATAAATATATATATATTATATATATATAATTATATATATATATATATATATTGATATATATATATATATAATTATATATATATATATAATGATATATTTATATATTCATTTTGTTTTTATTATTCCTTACCTATATACTATATATATACTATATATATATAATATTAAAAAAAATAGAAAAGGTAATAAATTCACTTATAATAGTTATGCGACTTAAGTAAAAAAGTTAGCAAAATTATACAAAGAAAGTTGCACTCTGAACAGTTAAATAATTTATTTTTTATATAACGGAGAAAGAGCGAGAGAAAAAAAAAGTAAACCTTTAAACACAAATATGGATATATTATATATTATATAATTAATATATTAATATATATATATATATATTAATATATAGTATAAATTAATACTATATATATCTATATATATATATATATATATATATATATATTGATATATATTAATATAATAAATATATTATATATATATATATAATAATTATCTATAGTATATACTATTTATATATATATTTATATATATATTATAATATATATATAAATATTATTTATATTAATATAATATATATATACTATATATATATATATATAAATTCAAATAATGATACAATATAAGGCGGGAGCGTAAATTATGACTTTAATTTTGTGGTATTACGTACGTTAAATTGATGACGTAATAACATATTCTATTCTTAGAAATGTTTCTGTGGACGTGGAATCTTTGAGGGGAACTGTTAATTAAATTTAAATTTAGAATGCGTTTTCCAAGCTCCTAGACTTAGCAGCCTGGGCGGCGACACACAGACGCATTAATGCCATCGTTTTCCCGATAGCCGTTTTATAACGCCACTTCTACGTTCACTCGTACAACTAGTCATAATAAGTCAGTATAGCGCCCGTATTGATTTAAATTCCTACGATTTCCGCGTAAATTATATTAAACATGGCAAGCTAGCTTGAGGAATAGGATCTTTAGTTTATCATACACAATACAATATTTCTGATGATCGAATATAATATATTAAAAGCCTACATTTAAAAAGTAGGTCATCAGTTTGGAAGTATTTATTTTTTAATAGATAAGACGTTTAATACACTTTTACATTAAGTTATCTTCCCATTTCTATATATTATATATATATAATATAAGTATAAATATAGTTCGTTTATACATTTCATAAACCTGTACAGGAATATGTGTAGATATGATGGAAGCAGTACAACGCAAAGCTAGGAGGAGTATTTTTGGGTTTGAAAATAAGAGACATAAGTTCATGCAATATATGAAAGAATGAAAAACAATATGTATTGGAAAGTGATTCGTCCTAGAACCGAGAAGTTTTATATGAAAGAAAGATTGAGAGAGAAAGAAGAAGGAGATAAATTGACTTTTTGGTTGTGGCAGGAGTCACCCAGCGCCAGGAATTGAGCGTGGATTAAAAAGTGATTTCTGTGTGTGTACATTTTGGTCATCTGGTGGTGTTGGTGGTTTGGCATCCAAATTTTGATGGGTATCACCTCCGAAAAGCCATTATTGAGTCATGAGAGGTTAATGAAGCGGTGTGCAAATAAATTTATTAATGTGATTTGTTAAGCTTGCAGTAGTTGCTGTATAATATTCATCGAGTACGGAGTAGTTTGAGGCACACAAGGAATGTTTTGCCATTTTGATCTATTCGTTTGTGTATGGATGGAGTTAAAGGAAATAGAGGTAGGGGTGTCAGGTGAGCTGTTAGAATGATGGAGATGTAGAGAGTCTGAGGGGCTGCACTCGGGCTTTCCAGCGTGCCCTCTCATCTATTGCAATGAGATGATTAGTTTGTCGTGGGCAAACCCTGAATAGCGTTTTGAGAAGTACGGTATCGAGCTGGTTTGGCACAAGATTGATTGTATAAATAGAGATAGGGTTATGAAAAGCAAATCACTAAATTTCTATTGATGCCTAGTTGGAAGAGGTTTCTTACGGCGATGTAGATATATCATTTAGATATTGGATGTTATGAAGATGAGTTTGTAGCAATATAGGTAGGAAATAAGAAGGCAGGATGATGCAATTTATAGATCACACTTTAGGCTGAGGCGAAAGGAACTAGACGACAGTTAAAATGTGAATACGCTACGCAGCATGTGGCTTCTGCATTTAGCAGTAGAACTGTCCGTCCTACCCAGTCAACTATTACCATGCTATTTTAAGTGAACAATAAATCGAGTCTCGTAAAAGAGGTGATTACTCGATCTAAGGTACATGTGTTCAGATGGACAAATTTATTACGGCGTGTTAAGGTGTAGAGAATGGATCAAATGAGGATTAACGCCATTTGGAATTGTGTAGTGTGAAAAAGGCTTACATAGCATGAGAGATAATACCCAACATTCGAGAGATGCCACTATGTGTCGACTTTTGTCAAACAGGTTAGCTGGGTGATGACACGTAAGAATTTTGCGTCTTAACCATGCTCTGTAGGCTCTTGATATTGTACTCAAAACAAGATAGAGCTTAGTGCAGTGGCGTGGCGAGGAAATCGAGCCGAGTAATTTTCTCGTGAAGTAGAAAGAGTATATATGTGGAATTTCACAGATTCTTTATATATGAAATGAATTGATAGTTGAAATGTGGTGTATTTAATTTGAGTTTGTGTACTTCTATGTAGATAGAATATTAAGTTGTGAATACTAAATTACAAGTGTAATTAGTCATAGTTATTTTTCGTGAGGGAGTTATGGTTGTGGGCTTATCACACTTTGCGAGTTATGAAATCCCCACTCGGTTGAACATGAATTAATTCTTAATGATTTGTAGTAAGTCTTATTTTCCTTTGCTCAGTGTCGTCTTGTTAGATTAGTATCCTCTAGGTCAATCTCAATAGTTTTTCTTTTAGTAGCTTATGTACCGACGAGTTCTCAACTTGGGGGTATTACAAAAAGGGGACGGTAAGTGAGGGGCTTCTTCTTTCTGCACTCTTTTGCCTTCAGTTCTTTCTTACTACTTTTCTGTTTCCCTGTTGTGTAAGTTCAGTGTGATGCGTATCTCACCCCATACTCTGGGTATTAAGCTCGAGGTTGAGCAACGTTATGTGAACTTATAAAATTCATTGGCTTATCCTATTGGATACATATAATATACGAAATTATCGCCACATATAATCTATTCTGAGTACTGAAGATAGCATTTATTAGTAATCTACCTCTACTATGTTTTATAGTGTCTAAACCAACTATTATCTTATCAAGATTTTATTATCGCAAATAGTTAATACTTTTTTAATTATATATAATACTGTTATTAACGTGCATACTATATATATATATATATAATTAATATATACATATGTTATTAACTATTTTATCAATATAATATATATTTGTATGATTATTTTCTACACATTAGGGCAATGTTTCTTAATAAATTCCATGAATCTTTAAGAGTAATGATAAGCTTTAAAATTGTTTAAAGTGGATTAGTGTTTTATTAAAAGAAGATTCGCGAAGTGAAAATCCTCTGTGTTACTTTTGACTCGAATAGTACAAGGTCTGTGATTTCGTGTTATTTGTATGGTATAATTAAAATGAAGTTTCGTAAAGTGAAAATTCTTGAAGTAATACTTGAACACTATTTCGAAAGGTATATGAAGAACATAATTAATTTCTAAAATATTTTGAACTTTTTAAGACTTTTTTTTTTTTATTCAGAAAATATTTTTAAAATCCAGTTCAAAAATGTTCCCCAAGTCTTTGGTCTAAAATAGATCTGAAAGTGGCTAAGTTTCAAAGTCGAATCCTATTTGTAAACATTTAATTTATTGCATCCAACTTCGAAGTTGTACATCCATTCAAAAACACTTAAAGATTCATCATTCAAATTTTATATAATATTATTTCAGACCCAATATTGTGCATTACATTTATTTACATTTTAAATTACTTCGTTTTTATTATTTTTATTCACGTATACGCCCGAAGCTTGGATTGTCCAAAATGTTTTATTATATTTTTATGTAATAGTGTTCAATCGTGTCGAGTATCTGTGATTTAGTCGTCATGTAAGAATTGAAAAATTATTACTTATATTGATTTCTTGTTGTGTTTTATACTGACTGCAAGGTAAAACGTGAAGTTGTACATCCATTCAAAAACACTTAAAGATTCATCATTCAAATTTTATATAATATTATTTCAGACACAATGTGTGAGTAATGTGATTTTAGTCTTCATGTAAGTTGTTTTTCTTATATTGATTTCTTGGTTGTGTTTTTATGGCTCGTAAGTTTTCTCTTTTATAAATTTTAAAAAATCAAAGAATTCTTAATTAAATAAGATTATTATTAAGTTTATCAATATATTAGCAATTTATGGTCTCATTTTTAAATACTTTAATTA
>JABUQX010050837.1:15000-17500 GCA_015478945.1 Trachelipus rathkii
CACTCACCTTCCATTCTCAACCATTCTAAACACATTTCCTTGCCATCCCACTCAAATTCTTTCATACCCCAATCCCATATACATAATTGAATAACCAAAGGAGACATAAAACAACCCTGTCTTACTCCGCTATTAATCCTAAACCAATCACCATTGACACCAATTTATTCTTACACACGCTTCACTAATGGTCATACATACTTTTGATTCAATTCAGAAGCCTACCACCAAACACCCCATTATATCAACTACACACTGCCATAACGGTTCACTATTCAACTCTATCATACGCTGTTGAATCCTAAAACTAAATCAATTTCTCTTCTTCTCCCCTCATTTTCTCAATCATTTGTTTCAATGTAAGATTTGATCCACACATCCTCTATTCCACCCTAAACGCACCTTGTTCTTTACCAATCAGTCCCTCAGTCACTCGACGCACTCTTTCGACCAAAATACCAGCATATACCTTCCCTACAACACTCAATAAACTTATTCCCCTATAATTTCTACAGTTCCCCTTTTCTCCCTTACCCTTATACAAGGGTACTATTACCGCTCCTCCAATCCCTTGGAACTATCCCTCCATAAAACGCTTTATTCACAACTTCGCAAATCAATCAATCACGCATTACGCTCCGCTCTTGATCATTTACTAGTAATTTCACTATACCTGCAGATTTACCATTCTTCAAACTTTCTTACTTTACCCATTACTCCTCCTTACTTATAACCTCATCCCCAAAATACCTATTCCTTCTGCACCATCAAAACCGCACACATTCACTAACACCTCATCATTACTGTTAATATTGTGCAGATTTTCGAAGTGTTCTTTCCACCCTCCCCTCACATCCATTTCATCAGTTACAAAAGCACCATCCCTATTCATTATTCTAAGCAGATTCCCCTTATTCTCATTCTTAACCTTTCGCGCATCCTTCCTGAAGAGCCTCCTATTTCCTTGTATGTCCTCATTCAATCCTCCTTCCAACTGTTCATTTAACTCTTGTTTTCTCCTACGTATACACCTTTTAGTATTTCTTTTTCCTCCACCTTATATAATTCCAAGCATCTTTCTTTTGAATCTTCATCATTTTGCTTTTAGTACATTCAAGCACGCTTCTTCTTTACCTTTAACCGCTTTCATCACCTCTTCATTCCACCCATTCGCTGTTAACATTCTTACTTCCTACTTTAGCACATCCACACACTTCCTTTGCGCACTACTAACAATTGGCTTTCCCTTCATTTGCCCCAGGATTTGCTCAGTATCAAACTTGTTCACATTCAACCGTTTTATTATTAGCGAGCGCTCTTACATACTTATACTTATTACCTTGGCTCCCTTAACTTCTCACTCTTAATTTTAACCTACTTCCTTTCGTATCAACCTTCCTGTCCATCCAAGCCCCCACTAACTTAATTTTACATCAAACAACATAATGATCCGATCATCCCACTTTTCCTAAACCCCTAACCTGATTTAATATCCAACACATACTTCAACATCTCCTTCTTCACAACACAAATCAATCATACTTTTCATTCGATACCATCTCCACCAACTTTAGTATACTTATGGATACTCTTGTGTTTAAAGAAAGTATTACTTACACACATACCTCTCTCTTCACAGAAATCAATCACCTTCCTACCATTCTCATTTTCTCCCGCCACCCCAAAACCACCTGTTATACCATCCCTTTTTTGTTCACCTATCCAACCATTCAGGTCCCCCAAAACTATCAATCTGAAGCTCCTACTCACCCATCCAAAACATCATTCAGATTATCAAAAAAAATCGTACTCTCTTCAACGTTTCCCACAGATGGACCATACGTCACAACCACACATACCTTGACCTTTTGAAACTTAAATTTAACGATTAGAATTCTAAGGACTCACGCAATCAAAGTCCTACCATAGGCTTCATACCACAGGTTCACTCATCAAAATTGCAACTCCTTCTCTTCCTCTCTCATTCTCTTCCACACCAGCACACACACATTTCACATCACACCACTTAATTTCACCTTTTCCTTTCATCTTTGTTTCAGTCACAGCGAGCAAATCAAATTTGCTGCCCTTTCTAAATACATCCATCACCTCTCTCCTCTTCTCCTCAACATTTATTCCTACATTCCATGTTCCCATACGATTCATACAATTTCGCGAAAGTTAGACAGGTCGTTTACGGCGATCTGACGACCTTCCGCAGGCCTGCATTAGCATTCTGGCAAGAAATAGATGGTAGTAGGCCAACCCAACTACCACCGCCCCTTAGTCGACTTCTACGACACGCAGGACATACGATCTGTGGGAAATTCTTTCTCCCCCGCACACAGGGATATGAGTAGTAGGGATGTCTTGTAAGGTGTTATGCTTAGAAGTGGGGTGGTGTCTTTAATCATGTGTTATGATATGTGGGATAAATGAGTTGGTTAGTAATATGTTGCCCTGGAGGATGAGTGTGTGAAGAATATGAACGCAAAAGAGA
>JABUQX010050837.1:25000-27500 GCA_015478945.1 Trachelipus rathkii
GGACCGTTTGAGAGATGAATTCATCCTACTGAAATAAAAGGGAATGCTACGAGAGTGCATAAAAGAGGTAAAAGGAAGTAAAGCATAAATCATGAGGAATGAAGTGAAAAAGGAATTAAGAATGAAGTCTATCAAGTGATACTGAAGATAATGATATGTATTAGAATTCTCAATAAGTTCAGCACTCAGGTATATGTGCCGCATTGGAGTAGTGCTATCATTAGTAAAACTATGTTTAATAATACAATACTTACTTGTGACTAATCGTATGAATGCTGCTTAACTGTACAAGGTGTCATTTTGAGTATTGCACTTACAAAGTAATAACACCGTTTCTAAATATATGAAAGACTGACATTTATATTATCAAAAAAATCGTTTTCTTTTTATAAACGTCAACTTAAATATATTTATTAGGTTACTATTTAATTTTATGTTTTGATATAAATATACACATATTTTTTTTATAATGCATTAAGGGGACTTTTAGTTAGAAACAAGGAAAAACAAACGATTAGTATGTAAATTTAATTTCTATTTATCTATTTTTAACTTCATTAATTTTAAAAATTAATTGATGTTGCCATCTCTTTATTATTATTTATATATTTTAAAATTAATTTTCCAAACTTTTTCTTCATTTTTAATTTTATTTATTTAAAAATATATTCCTTAAAACTTTTATTTATTTTTTTTTCATTTGTGTATTTATATCATTTTGTTTCCTAAAAATTTTATTCTTTTTATGTTAATACGAAAAAATTTCACGTTTTACATTATCATAAATCAGTAAATACAGTAAATTAAACCACCCAACTCATCCACTAGCCACCCTCCCACCTTTCAATGATCTATTGGAATCTTAATTATATATATTGAATTCTTACTGATTCTAAGTCATATTCGTCATAGGTAACTTTATGCTATAATAATAGTTCTTGAATTAAATATCATAGCTTTAAGTGTATAGTTTACTGAACCCTAATAAAGCAATAAATCAGTAAATTAGTATATCAAACCACCCCCGGTGGGTCGGCCAACCCTTATATAATCTATAAATACCGATCTACTTGATCTATTGATTCAATCATATTTCGAGTATCATTTTGAGTATCATTTTTGAACATACTTTCTGTATTTATAAAAATCTTATTTATAACTGTAACCAACGATTATTATGCTAATTTTAACTTTCCTTCGATTCTAAATCATAAAAAATAACTTGAACTGAGAAAATAATATACAACGACAAAAATACCTAAACACACCCTAAAGCATCGAATAAACTGTTAAACAGTTAAACAAGTTCCATATACGTAACATAGTAGAGTAACTTAAATATTGCCATACAAAACGTAAATACCTGTCACACTATTTTGAAAGCATATATATCTCTAAGCATAATAAGTTAATTTTACATTATTAAAATTTCTGAGTAATAATTTTAAAAACCCTAATTATCATATTGACAACGAATATATGCTAATCACTGCTCTTACAAAATTTTTCATATTTAATTGAGTTGGACAGTTGTCCTATAAAAGAATATAATAGTGGTCTAAAAAGCAACCCTAACATACCCTACGCACGAATAAACGGCTAACATTATACAAAGTTCTATACTTAACTTACAGGGATAAAGTAGACTAACATCTGCGTACAAAACGTAACTATAATAAGTAAATAGATACTTTGAACATTTTAAGGTGTTTCATAGTAAACATATAATATTTAACAAAAACGTAATAGAAAACAACACTAAATTATCATACTGATCAACAATATATGCTAACGGAACAAAGTTTTCACATCTATAAAGCAACACAGGCATAACCTGAACTTAAAGGAGAGTAAAACGCGACCTAACTTATATTTATCGTACGTAAAGCACCAATAACATTGTTAAACAATTAGAAAAAAGTCAATAAAATCCACTGTAAAGTAACAAACATTGCATACAAAAAGCCGTAAACCTTTCATCAGCTTTGTTTCAAAGAATATCTCTTATAAGCATAATAATTTTAATTTTATATTAATATAGTATATAACAAAAATTAATCATTAACCTAAAACCGTAATATCATACTCCCGCAACGAATACTGCATAACTTAACATTTCAGCATACAATAAAACTATCATATACAATTTACATCAGAAACTAAGAATATTATGTACCAACAACAAAACTTTAACTATACACTTCACGCACGACCAACTCTGTAGTAATCCATGAACAATAATTTTCCACTACTTAAATACAGTAGAGTATTAACATTACAACAAAAAATATTCAACCTATTCACTATTTACACTTTGTCAAGCTTATCTCTCTAATTGATTAATGTTAATTTTACAGATTTGCCATAGTAATGTTTAACAAAACTTTTTTGAAATATAACCTTACAGTAACCTATCTACTACCTCAAAGGGAATAATGCTTGCTCATTCTATCTTTTCAATCTACTACTGAATATCTACTTCATAACTCTACTAAGGTAA
>JABUQX010050837.1:30000-31632 GCA_015478945.1 Trachelipus rathkii
TTGTATAGTATATGTATACGCGGCATTATAATATATATATATATGTTATATTATTACAATATTTGTATTATAGTAATATTACAATTTCATAATCAATACAGATCCTATATATATTCATATTTGTATTATTAATGAATATTTATACAATTTGCATATCAGTATATATATATATATATACTATATATATATATGTAATTACTATTATATAATATATATATATAATATTATATTATATGTTATTATAGATTAATATATATATATATATATATTTATCACCTCTCACCATCTCCTGTATATAGATGCATGCCATCTGTCAGTTGTTCTGCATGAAACTTCTCCAACGTCTTCTGTCCATCCACGTCTCAGACGCCTCCACATCCTGAAGTGGATGTTCCTTCTTCTCTCATCTTTTGCACGCTGCGCGTCTGTCGCTGAATCTAACTTTGTCTTCCCACACTTCTTCTCCTCCTCCGATAAATCCATCAGATATTTTAAATTTATTAAATTATTTTATATCCTTATTTAACCTATTTAGTTCTTCGTTTTGCAAGAATTTTCTTCTATTCAAATCTTTAGTTAAATCCTTTGTAGAAAATGTTTCGTAGATTTACAACACTTTTTCCCTGTCTCTTCTCTTTTGGGAATCACAAAACCCAATGAATTTTAAGTAGTATCGCGCGCCACGGGCGGTGTACTTAATTAAGTACACTCTTTAAGTGTGCTTAATAATTTTCGTTTTAGGTATGAATTCTTATGTTTCTAGGTCTGCCGAGTCGATTGCGGGGGTTCCCGTGCGGCTTGGATCACCCTTTAGGGTGTTGGCACCAATGTTACAGTGCTCAGGCTTTTTAGGTGGTTTCTAGTTAAGGTTTCCGGTTCAAACTTGACCGGTGCCGCCTGCCTGTCGCCGAGGTTTCCCGCCGCTACGCCCAACGCGTGATGGGGCTGAGCCCCAAAACCTTGAAAATGCTCGTAGAAGGATGAAATTTGGTGAGTGCATAGAAAAGACGTGGGGAAATAGAGTGCTATGGTTAAGTGCCGGAGCTGTAGCCAGAGGAATTCTGTCTCCAATTACATAATGAGTCAAATGAGGTGTCTTTATATATGTTTTCACCTCTGTAGATTCCGATTTTGAGGGTCCCAAGAACCTCAAATAAGCCTGAGGACCCCCCAGGAGGGGATTCCCTCTGAAAAAAAGAAGAAAAACACAGAGAAGACGAAGGAAGATGAAGGAAGGAGAAAGGAAAAAGGTCTCATATGACGGAGCAAATGAGCCAGAGCTGGAGGACTGAGCCGGTGGCGGAGCCAGAAGAAAGGCACAGAGTGCTATACAGAGGAGGCCGAAGGAGGAGGGAGGAAGGATGAAGGAATAAGAAGGACTGAGCCGGAGGCGGAGCCGGTGCAAGAGCGGAGCCTGAAGAAAAACACAGAGTGCATGACAGAGGAGGACGAAGGAAGATTGATGAAGGAATGAAAAGAAGCATCTTGTGTCGGAGCAAATAGGTCACTGTATGGTCGGCACCAGCGCCGGTGTGATGCCGGTGCGGTGCCGATTTAGTTTACATGTACTTAACACCATAATATTGGTGTTCTTATATATGTTTTCAATGACGTAGATTCCGAATAACATAG
>JABUQX010050838.1:0-20000 GCA_015478945.1 Trachelipus rathkii
GGAGAGAGATAGGCCATAAAGGACAGGTGTATTTCAACTGATGCTGGGCATTATTAGAAATTAGTTCCCTGTCAGCCATTCTCGGGTGGTTAAAATATGCAAATAGGAATTGTGTGCATTATGTTAAAGGGGGGTTTGCAACAACGTATTGCCTTAAAGGGCAACGAAGTTAAAGACGTTTACAACTGCCTTTGTTGGACTAAATTGTTGGCGTTTACTATACCTGCTGGTTTACAATCAAATCGGAATTCTCTTGGGTGGAAGGACCTCGCTACATTCTTTATCAATTGAAGCCTAAAATCTCAGAAGAAGGCAATAGCAGATATTGTTTTGCCCAAAATCAACGGTCATCGTGGTTCGCATTTAGTGAAAATGGTGCTTCATGACACCTTTTAGTGCTCGAAGACCAAAGAAGAAAGTGAAGAGCAGGGTCCAGAAATAATTGAATAAGGAAGAAGATGATGATAGCATCAGAGACCTCATCTGTTCGGCCCTAGGAAAGCACCTGCATTAAATCCAAATGCAACTTCCCTTTTGGAACTGCTAGACTGGTCAGAAAAAGTATATGAATCTAACCTCCACTTACTTTGTAAAACGATTCAAGTAATCAGAATAAGAAAGTTTGTTGAAGAGCCAATGCAAGTTCAAAGTCGCCAATGTCATAGGACAGGCCATAGAGAAGTTGTCGTGAAACAGAGTAATAGAGGCCTCTGGCAAAGTATAAAGTCATGTGAAATGAGAAGGAGTGATTCATTAGAGGCCAGGAAGCAAGCAGAAGAATGATGTCTAGGAATGAATCAAAGCAAGATTTGATGAATATTGTCGGGTGAAGCTTTTTACATTTTTACAATGTGTTTTCAATGTTTGATAATTAGAGACAAAATATAAAATAAAATTGTTTGATTTCATTAAACTCCACTTTTTGAGCAAATTTTTTTTGGAGTTTAAATTTAAATTAGTTAAGTAGCTTTCGGAAATTAATATTATATTATAATCAAACGCAAATTTACCAAGGTAAGTGTTTTTGAATAAGGAAAATCCAATTACAGCTATTCGATATTACACAATCAAAGTCACATTTTTGGACCCCTCATTCAACAAAATACACGAATTTTTATTGTAGTCCTGCTAATAAAATGGCCCTAATTTTGATATCGCCATATAATATCGATTGACATTTCATCTTCACCGCATGACTTCCATACCAAGGAACCTCTTCGAAAAAACTGAAGGAGACAGTCATCAAGGAGGCAAAATTAATTCAAATTTGCAATCTGTGAAAGAGAAGGTGAGCTCTACGAAAACATGGGAGATGATGCCTACAGATAAAGATAATCTCATTCATGTGGTGCACTGAACAATGGGCCAAGGTTTCAGTATTGTATCAGTGCTTGCAAACAAATGATGTTAATCAGCCTCCCTGCTGCAGTTCTGAGAGCGAGCCGTATTTTTAGGTGTATGGTGGCGAAATGTAAACAATGGTGGGTCAAAAGAGGAAACAGGCTCTCGCCCAATACTAGTGAAAGAGCTTAATGTTTTGTGCATCACAATTTGAGAGAGTTTTTTGAAATTTGACGTATTAAATTGATATAGTATATCTTTTCTTAAAGGAGTATATTATATTATTGTCATGCTTGAATAATAGCGTGTTTTGCTGTGTTTTTTTTGAGTTGATTCGTTAAGATCCTATTGTTTTGACTATTCTAATTCTAAATATGTTAATAACTTTAAGATTATTTTCTTTGTATAATTGTAATCAGTGTTAAAACATAAAAGCTAGTAGCTAAACTTTGTTAGTTTATACTTACTGGAAAATGGAAATGGAATATTTTTTAAATAATATAACGATGTTATTAATATTATATTTGCATTTAATTATTCCTTAATTGGTTAGATACTATTTTTTAAATTTATAAAATAATACAATTTTTAAAACTATACCTTGGCACGACCATAAATATGAAATATAAATGACTAATTATTGGTTGTACAGGAATGAGATCCTTGAGTTGCCTCGCAAGTACACAATGTTTACTCTTAATTGACTGTGTAATATATTATATTAATCATAAGTATCGGTATCGGGCCACCTAAAAAATTAGAGTATGCAGTTATCGGCCTACTTTCTCTGGTCATCGTACATTCCCAAGTCCTTTCCCATTGTGGGTGTTCCGGGAAAATCGGAAGCGAGCCAGACAAGGAGGCTAAACATGCAGCTACCAACATACTACCGAATGAACAGTGCCTTCTTCCTGACTTACGACTGGAGTGCCTTCCTGCTTCAGATTTTTATGTAACCATTCGTCGCGGTTTCCTTTCCTGCTGGCAGAAATGTTGGGCGGAGGATCATCGTGGCCCCAAGCTACGTAACCCCCATTGGCTGCTGGTCATCTTCATACCATAGAAATCTTTTGGAGGTTGTCCTGTCTAGATTATGAATGGGAATTACCAATTTCCTCCATGGTTTTCTCATGACGCGAGGTGGTCTTACATCTTGCCCATTTAGCTGCACGAGTTGCCGCCTTCCACTCTTTCATGTATTTGTGGGTTGCGATGCTCTCTCGACCCTTGGATCCACGCTCTTTTCTGGTTTGCATACTGTTCCTGTCCAGCATTGCCATGCACGCATCCTCTCTGAATCCTTTCACTTTCGAAGTGACAGCATTTTTGCCTTCTTTTCAGAATTAAACATCCTCTATAAGATTTAACCCTCTCAGCACACATTTTATGTAGTTTTGCTAGGGACTTCCGCTGTTGCTAGTTAACTGACACGTTATAGCCGCATTTTCTGTGTGCTGTGGTGTTCCCTGTACATAAAAAAAAAACTACGAAATGAACATTACCTTCCTCCTGACTTATGACTGGGACGCCTTCCTGCTTCTGATTGATTTTTATATAACCATTCGTCGCGGTTTCCTTTTGTACTGGCAGAAATGTTGGGCGGAGGATATTCATGGCGCCAAGCTACGTACCGTCAAGCCTCTCATTGACCGCTGGTCATCATGCAAGAGATGTCGCCTTTTTGAGGTATTCCTGGCTCGATTACGAATAGGACAACCAATTTCACCCCTGGTTTTCTCATTACGCGAGATGTTCCATCTTGCCCGTTTTGCTGCACGAGTTTACTTTCAATCTTTCATGTATTTGTGGGTTGCGATGCTCTCTCGACCCTCAGATGCTCGTTCTTCCCTGGTTTGCATACTGTTCCTGTCCAGCATCACCTTGCACGCATTCTCTCTGAATCCTCTCACTTTCGAAGTGACAGCATTTTTGCTTTCCTTCCAGAAATAAATGTTTTTTAATATTTAATCCCTCTATGGACAATTTTTATTCGTTTTGCTAGGGACTTTCCCTGATGTTGACTTGCTGACACGATATAGCTGCATTTCCTGTGTGCTTTGGTGGTCCCTGTACATCAACCTCCAAAAAAATTTATTATTATTATTATTATTATTATTATTATTATTATTATTATTATTTATTATTTTATTATATTATTATAATTATTATTATTATTATTATTGATGAATAAATATCCAGACCTATGAGTTATTACTATACCGATTATGTAAACACACTTCCTCTTTATTAAAATAATGAAATCCTATTTTCAGCACTAATTCTTCTTTTTTTTTTCTTGATTTAATCCTTTTGAGGAGACTGTTCTCTCTTTTTCAATCAAGTTCTTGTGTTTGATACAAAAGACGTTTCTTGTTGTTTCTGTTTTGAATGAGACCAGGCCACAATTATGAGAAAACCAATAACATGCACAAACATGAAAAGTGCTTCACACGCTCATGCATCCTATTTAGGTAGGATTCTCAAGATTACTACAGGTCACATTCACACATAAACTTTACTTGCAGAGATGATTCCTTCTTTAGTACTTGTCTTTATAGAATATTCTTTCTTCTCTTGTTTAATCTTTATTTCTTTCTTACTGATTATGTTTGTTGAAATTATACTATATTACTTATATGTAGTTATATTTGCTATATTAATCTTATATTTAATTTAATCAAAGCTGAAGGCTTGTGATCCCTTTCTCTGATAAAGATCATATAAAATATTTAGAAAATACTTTCTATAAAATCATATCTCTACTAAATTTAATGCACTAAAACAAATGATAGTTTCACTTCATCTTAAGGAATAACATTTGTTTCAATGTCACCTTCACCAATAAACTTCACCAATGTACATGTTGCTCCTTTCATCAACAATCTAATCCATTCACCTCTTCATCTTCTCCACTACCATTATCTAAAGACAATTATAATATATATATATACAAAATATATATGTATAATTTTATATATTAATTATTATTATATTATTATTATTATTATTATTATTATTATTATTATTATTATTATTATTATTATTATTATTATTATTATTATTATTATTATTATTATTATTCATCTTATAGGCAATGAGAGGTGGTCACCTGTTACACGGTCATTTTGAAATGATGCGAAATGGGATACAAACCGAAAATTAAACATGAAGAAATCTTTTGCGTTATACCGGGTGGAAGCCCCCTGGTTTTCCCATACAAAGAAAGGAATTGGGAAGAAAATGGGTGGAGGCATGGGAAATATATCCTATTATACGACTCCTGTTAAAGCAAAAAGAGTTATTCTGGAAATTGGTGGGATGATTACTTACGAAGAGGTTTGCTCCTTTTTCTCTTATTTTCAAAGACTATTTGATTTACTTTAGAAATAATATTAAAATTACTTATTTAGAAAGTTATTCTAGGTTTGCGTATTTTATGGCGATGATTGTAGACTTAATGTCTACTTTTCATCTTCCTGTTCGTAAATAACAAATGAATAATAAATAATATAGCATGAACCTATTTTTAATGTTTAATTTTAACATTTTAAAATTTGTATGTGATAAACCTTTGTTTTTTTTTACAGTAAATCATTATCATCATCATCACCAGGGGTAAAGTGCGTCGCATGCACCGAAAACAGAGAAGTAGTAGAAGAATATGACGCAAGTTGAAAAGAACCGTCCCCTTTATACCCTTAAGTGAGAACGTCGCAGTCAGAAATTTCCCCCCCCCCCCCCCCCCCAGAAAAAAAAACAGAAAAATCCACCCAAGGGTTTCACGAGACTGCGACGGATTCTCACTGTTGCATCTCGTCAATGAAGGGGTCATCCCCTGGCCCAGACCCACAACCATACCCCACTCACAAAACCCCGTCATTTACTCCTATTATGCACCTTTCTTCCCGCCTCTGCCAAACTCACATTCCTCTCCTTCAGTCGTTCCTTTACTGGCTCAATCCACATTTTCTTAGTTTCCCACCCAGTCGATTCCCAGCACACTCACCACTATACATCCGCTTAACCAACCAACTAACATCCATCCTTTCCATATGACCAAACCATCTCAATGTATTCTCATTTATTCTCTCATTTACTCTTTTCTTCACACCACGCAACTTCCTAATGCGTTCACTTCTCATTTTATCAATTGTTCTCACACCTAACACTTGTCCATTGTCCATTGTCCATGTGAACACATTGTATTTTAGATCTATACCTCTTATTCCAGACCACAGTTTCACAACTATACATTAACACAAGTAACAACATACCCTCATGCAAACCCCAGCGCACTCAAGACTTAAGTCCCTTTATATCCACCAAGGATTTAATTGCACCAGCCAACTTCCTACCATTCACAACTTAACTAATACACTCTACATCATCCGTTCCCCTTTCATCCAACATATATTCTAAATCTTTAAACTCTACACTTTTTTCCAGTTGCTCACCATCTAACATAATTTTACACCGTGGACTCCCCTCACTCATTACCATAACCTTACTCTTATCTACATTTACTTTCAAACCCCTCCATCTACACACCCTGCCAAAGCACTCTACCAATCCTCTCAAATTCTCTTAAGATTCGCCACACAAAACCAAATCTTCCGCATATAATAAGTAGGGCACCCACCACTCTCTTCCATTCTCCATCATTCTAACACCTTTTTTCATAACCCCATCCATATATAAATTGAATAACCAAGGGGACGTAACACATCTCATACTCACTCCGCTATTAATATTAAACCAATCACTTTCGCCTTAAAATTTATTCTTTACACATCGCTCTATCAGCACTACCTGTCGACTTCTACTATCATCACGCTTGTTGCATATTCTTAAAAACCTGTGGATACAATTTTATTCTGCTTCTTTCCCATTTCTCGATCATTTTTTCAATGTGAAAATTCTTTGTCCACACATCCTCTACCACTTTTAAATGCACCTTGTTCTTCACCAATCAGTCCCTCAGTCACTAGACGTACTCTTTCGACCAAATACCAACATATATCTTTCCCAACACTCAATAAACCTATTCCCATATAATTCCTACAGTTCCCTTATCCCCCTTACCTTGATATAAGGGTTTCTATTTACTGCCCCCTTATCCAATCCCTCCGGAACTATACTCTCCATAAAGCTTTGTTACACAACTTCCAAATTCATTCAATCACACCATCTCGTCTCCATGTCTTGACTACATGTCATTTCACCATTAATTCCATCCATGTCTCTAGATTTCCCATTCTTCAACTTTGTCATTCTACCATTACCTCCTCTTTACTAATCACCTCATCCCCAAAATACCTCTTTCTTCTTTCACCATCAAACCTACACACATTCACCATCACCTCTTCATTACTGTCAGTGTTATGCAAATTTTCAAAGTGTTCCCTCCACACTCTCCCTCACATCCATTCATCAGTTACGAAAGCAACCATCCTCTATTCATTAATTCTAAGCAGATTCCCTTATTCTCGTTTCTTTACATTTCGCGCTTCCTTCCAGAAAGCTTCGTATTCCTTGTAAGTCCCCATGTCATGCCTCTTTCCCACTATCAATTTACCTCATTTCCTCCTATGTATGCAAATCTTTTTGTCTTCCCTTTTCCTCCTTATATCAATTCCAAAACACTCTCCAACAAGACATGATCACTTGTTTTTAGACATTCAACCACGCTTCTTTTCTTACTTTTAACCGCTTGCGTCACCTCTTCATCCCACCTTCACTGTTGAGATTCTTATTCTTTACTTTAGCACATCCAGATACTTCCCTTGCACTACTAATACACGCTCTCCTTCATTTTGCATCCAGATTTGTTCAGCTTTCTATTTTTGTTCACCATTCCAACTGGATTTATTTGCAAGCCGCTTTTAAATACGTTATCCTATTTACTTGTCACAGTTAACTTTCATGCTAAAATTCTTCCCACTACCTTTCCTTATCACCTTCCTCTCCATCCAGCTCCCACTAACTTAATCTTACATAAATAACATAATGATCTGATAATCCCATCCCCTAACCCCCTCACTGATTTATTAACATCCAACACATTAACATTTTCTTCACCAACACTTAGTCAATCATACTTTTCAAATCGATACCATCTCTACTTACACCAAAATCTAGTATACTTATGAATATCTTGTGTTTAAAGAATAGTATTACTAACACACACATACCTCTCTCTTCAGCAGAAATCAAATCACCTTCCTACCATTCTCATTTTCTCAGGTCACCTCAAAGCCACCTGTTATACCATCCCTTTTTTGATCACCTTTCCCAAACATTTAGGTCAAGCAACACAATCAATCTGAAGCTCATACTCACATCATCCAAAACATCATTCTAGATTATCCCAGAACAGATCTCTTAGCAAACGAGTCCGACCGTCTCAGATGGACATATTTCCACAACCACACATAACTCTGACCTTCAAGGTGTAACTAAATTCTATATGCCATTAGAATTCCTAGTACTCACACAAAGAAAATTCCATCAAACACTATCACAGGGTCCTCATCAGAGTTTGCATCACTCTTCTCCAGACCCCTCTCTAATCCCTTTCCACACCAGCACACACACATTTCACACCACACCACTCATCTTCACCGTTTCCTTTAATCTTTGTTTCAGTCACAGCGAGCAAATTAAATTTACCCTTTCTAACTAAATACATCCATCACCTTTTCTTTTTCTCATCATTTATTCCTCTGACATTCCATGTACCTATATGATTCATACAATCTCGCAGAAAGGTAGAAGCCCGCTTACGGCGATCACGACCTTCTCCGAATCTTGCATTAGCATTCCTGGCAAGAGATTAGTGGTAGTGGGTAGCCAACCCAACTACTACTGTCCCTTTAGTCATCTTCTACGACGCACAGAACATACGCTGTGGGCAATTCTTTCGCCCTCACACACACAGGGATATAAGGTAATGCCTGTAAGGTGTTGTCTGGAAGAGGAGTGTGGATATGAACACAAAAGAGAAAGGCGAATCATTCTGCGCCTTAAAGTCATGGGAAATACCCTATAAACCAAAAGCCCATTGGGGGGGTACTTTCATCGCTTCGAATGCTCTACTCTACCCATTTAGTCATCCCTTACGACACGCAGAGCACACGGTATGAGTATTCTTGCATTCCTACATGGAGATGCCCCCCCCCCCCCGCCATAATGTCTTTAATTATTTTATTGGTAAATAATTGATTGATTTCATTGCCAATTCATTAAAATAAGTCAAGACCATCCTCTTCTAAAATATTTTTACGACTGCCATATAATATGTGGTTCAAAAAGTTTATTTTTAACTCATGCACAGGTAGAGAGAATGCTTCGTATTGTTGCACATAAACTGCCATTTCCAGCGGCTGTTATGACTCAAGAAATGATTGATCAACAGAGGGAGGAAGAAAAGCGACTAGAGAAAGAGAACACTAATCAATTTACATTCAAATATATTATTCAAAATAATATGATGGGCTCAAGATTTTGGGCCAAGAAGGAAATGGATATGAAATGGTTTGGGAAATACACTTAAATTTCCTTATTAATCTTAAAATACTTTGTGTATATTAATTAAGTCAATAAAATTTGTATCTTAACCCTCGTTATTTAATACCATTTATATAATAATGTGTGAAAAGTATGAAAGTATAATTTTTAAGGGCTTGTTAAAAAAATCTATGATAAACATTATAGATTATTTCCATGTAATAGATTCTCAAATTATTGTTATCATATAATTCTAAAATTTTTAATGTTAAATACAAATGATCTTAATTTAAAAATGGTATCTCTCTTCAATCAAATTGTCTTTTAAAGACTTTGAAAATGCTATTCATATTTAGAAACTTTGATCTGAACCCCGATATAATTGTTTTAGGGGGTGGGGTGGCCCAATACCCTTTTTTTTCAAGGGATTATCTTACAGCTGATCGATCCAATATACTCAAACCCTTAGATCACTGCAACGTTAAATATTCAAGTAGTTAGTTTTTAATTTTTTTTTTTTAATTCTTTTTCAAGTTTCTACGAGTAAAAACTTCAAAATTATTTCTCAAATTTTCTACATTTCCAGATTTTTAAAATTTGACCGATTATGTTTATACATTTAAAAATTGGACAGCAAAAATTATAACATATTTCTCAAAGACATATTTTAAGTGGAAAAATATAAATCGAACTTTGTTTCAAGTTGGTTTTAGCAGATTTTGTTATTTAAATTCGAAAATTAATAATGTTTATTTTTTCGCAAATATTAAAAATAGTATCAATTAGGGTTGGTTGAGCACCGGAATTTTACGCACCGCACCGAAAATCATTTTTTGCCCCACCGCATCTCAGATTTTTTAAATTCGCGCCGCACGAGGACAATGCAATTGTGTGCCGCACCGCACTTGCTGCATCGGCCAACCCTAGTATCAATACTCAAACTAAGGTTGGTTCTCAACTTTGTGGTACATAACCCAACCATGAAATAGCTGCCCTGTGATCTTTATTCAATAGAGATTGGAAGAAATGGTTAATGAATCAACTAGAAGTATAAATGTTGATAGTTTCATTCCAAGTTGCCTTGAATAGTTGCAATTCTCCTAAATCGGGACAAAAATCATAATGGCTATGTCATAATTAATGTGCATTAATCTATGGCTGTGACGTTGAGTTTATAAGTATATTTTTCAATTATAGCTATGCACAATTTGATTTTCTGAAAATTAAAAAATTGATAATATGCTGGACCTAGTTATTGAAAAATAAAATAAGTCCTATAGATCCTCTTTTAGTGTGTGTTTTTCCCTTTACAGTTAATATCACCGCTAACAGGCAGAGTCCTAATCTAGGTACTCAATATTTATATTTGAGCATTTTAAGACCGAGTCAAGAAGAGAATAGCTCGCACTCGCACATCCAACCAGTGACGAATCTAGGTCACTCTTAATTGGCCGAGTGCTCCACCGCTAAGCCCCGGCGCTATTTTGGTGTTTAGTCCAAGGCATGCTTCTTGAACTATACGAAGAAAATCATACGACCCGTCTGCTCCGAATAGCCATTCTTCATATAATGTGATCTGATGTGTCACTTCATCTAAACTCCACTGGCCAAAATTAAATTATTTTAATATTTATTTAAAATAATTTTATTTTTAAAATTCGGAAATTCAAAGTGACTAAACACGTAAATTTTGTAGCTCCTTTAATGTAAGGAAAATTTCTAATTTTTTTATAAAAAGTAAAAGTGATATACGAAAATGTTTTCAATAAATGTTTTAAAATCCAAAATATTTTTTCACTAAAATTTTAAATTCTAATGATGTAGCGGTCGGACAGACTAAACATATTTGTCCTGACCACTTTATTGCCTTTAAGTCCGTGCTTCCCAAACTTTTTCAGCTTGTTACCGAATTTAACTAACCCATTAAGCAAATTACCCCTTCCACACATGTCAACATCAATATATATGGCTAAATTAAAACACAAAGGATATAATATTTTTTTCCTCTTTTTTTATTTTTTTATTGTAGCAGTTTTAAATTGTACCTTGTATGGCAAAGTTCTAAAGAACTCAGTGGGAATGGATGGAATTGCATGCTTGAAGCTAGTTTAGGCAAATTCTTCCGCTTACGTGGTGAAAGATGCTAACCTGGCATCGTTTGCAAACATTCAAGGAATCCTCTTTTTTTTTGTTTTCATCCCCACGCCACAGTTGAGACTCCTCCGCGGAGATCGTTGTTTTCGAATCGATTTCCAAACTTCGTGTCTCTTGGACAGAGTTGCTAGTCGTGAATATCAAAAGGAATCTGCATTTTGGTTTTGAATTCAATTTTCAAGGCATCATTAGCTCACATTGTTATCCACTCCTACTTTGCAGTTAAATCGTCATCATAAATGGCATCATCAGGTGCAGAAAAGTTATGAATGATCCACTGAAGATTGACTGTTTCTTGGTCACTGGCCTGAAGTGCGATGCATTGTTTCACCCTTCAAATGCTCATCATTCGTCTTTGTTGTGATCTGTAGAGTGACTCCAGCATTTTCTCTCAACAACACCGCGTCTGGGTATGGAATGGGATGATCCTCAATTCTCCAGCGCCGAATCCAGAGTTGCAGTTTCTCCAGAAATGCAGTCAGAGTTTGATGTGCATCACTGACAGTCGTGTTCCGACCTGGAATTGCAGTACTGTTAAGTTCCGCAAATTGTCATTCAATAACACAGATCCGAGCAAGCCAGCTCTTATCAGTGAATTTTGGTAGCATCGGAGATCTTTTTGTTCCAGGAATTGCTGAATAGCCTTCGAAGCTAGATGATCGACGATACAACCTTGCTCGTGACACCGCGAAACATGGTGTGGAAGCCGCTTCATTGCTTCATTTCCTTGCACGCTTCTTCATCTACCGCGATTCCAAATCCCTGGACTTGATGAAGTTGACGATTTTCAAAACATCTTAAAAGTTCAAACACTAACTTCAGATTACCAGGCAGGCTTTTCGATCCAAGAGAGTACCGATGAATAATGCAATGATCTACAGAAATTTCTGGATTCACAGTTTGTATGAGGCTTCGTAATCCACGATGATCACCCATCATCGACGGTGCTCCATCGACGGAGACCTGAATTAAAAATAAATTTATTATAGTTGTGGCAGTTGGTCATTCTTACTTATCTTTTGTGCTATAATTATATGGTTTTAATGTAATTAAATTTATAAGATATTTAATTTGCAAGACATTTAAATAATATTAAAAACATTTCTCCTGTTTCAATCCAACCCATTCTTGGTAAAGAAATTGTTGATGATATTGAAGATATCTTCTTCCTTCGTGGTTGTTAGCAGATCCTGGCATAATTGAAACTCTTCTTTGATCGTGTCCTGGCGGACTTAACGGACGAACCCACGGAGAGGAGCACAACTGGAGGAGCACAAATTGCAAAAAGAATTTTCTATATGAAACTTCCTTGATCTCTGTGTTAACTTGGGACAGGATATTGATGCCTGTCATCTACTGTGCGGCGGTGTGTTGTTGATAGAGAGTTGGCATCAGTTTCTCGCTTGATCTCCCACATTCCTTTGCTTCATCTCACTATGCACAAGGCCTAATCAGATTCTCCGGCAATGGTGTGCATTTATGTTGTTGGTAACTTTATATGCACATAGTTGGATGGCTTCGACCCGCAGCCTGCAAGCTTTTGGTTTTGATTTCCAGATGACGAACTGGATAGTTTTCGTGCTACGTCCAGCGTGTAAATAAGCTGTCCTCATTTGAAGTTTTGGAGTTGACATTCTGCAGGTGTGTGAGAGTTTTGATTGGCTTGAGGGCTATCATGTTGTCAACTTTCGTGAAATAGCCACGAATTGTGGCGTCTCTCACAGAGGTAAATTCCGAACCCACGACGAAAAAAGCTTCGAGGTGCGCTTTTTAGCATTTTATTGTTTGAATCTGCATTAAAAAAGAAAAAGTTGCGATAAAAATAGGTGGATAATGTTACATATGCCTGGGCTGATGCTCCAGAGCAAACTGACATGATAGTGTTTAATATTTCCTTTGCCAACTTTTTTCTCTTTGTCCCTCACACCCTCATCCCCCGAAGAATTATAAATTACCCCTGGGGTACGTTACACCAGTTTGGGAACATGCATTCATTTACTGGAATCAACCAATTAAGCGTGTAGTGCTTACGCAGCTTTTCAACCTAAATTTAACAAAGGTGCGTAATTCAGAACTATATGTATATAACAATGATAAATCGTTCTTATACTTAATTTACAAACCGTGCTAGGCTATTTTATTGCAGCCAGTGGTGACTGTGCTGATTGGCTCAGAGTAGGTCGCTAGAGGCAGGAAGGCCATAGCTGGACACAGATTAGCTCTGTTGAGGACCGGAGACACGGCTATACTGCGTGACACCCCAGCGGAAGGAGCATCGGTGCGAACAGCGCTCGACGTTGTTGTATTTCTGCTAGGTATCCAGAGATGAGAGTGGTAATGGTAGATGTGGCATTGAGGCTCGCTTTCATTAAACTCGAGAGCTTCGCATCGACCGAATGGCTTGTCATTTTCTATTGGCTAGTCAAGGAATGGTATATTTAATACCGACACCGTAATTTTGGGACCACTCCCGACAAGTCATTCGCGAGTACGGTACTTATACACGTGTGTACACGTTGGCCGCAATTGGTATTTCCTGGGAGAATTACTAGTTTTTCTTTCAGGATGTACACATTGCAGGATAATTGTACCTCCCAGGCTAACATGTATTATCTCCCTTTTCTTCTAGCCTGGAGGTTCAAGTTTTATTCTGGATTGGATCGGCTATGACAAGGATCCTATTCTTAAACGGTGTGTATAGAGACCCATAACTGAGGCACCAGATAAAATGTTGATATTTGCAATTTGGAACTTTCAATGCCCTGCCATGTATGTGGACAATCATGTAGTCGTACAACATATTAGTTCTATTAATTTCCTTATTATCAATAAGCTGGCCGAAACTCTTTGCACATAGTCCGTCTATTTTCTTTAAATCCGTGAAGCTAACACTCATTTTATTTACAGGTCGATGTGCAGCCTTGTAGGCATCTTCAGTTTGCTTTGTTTCGTTTGATGTTTCTTCGTTATCTTCTATTTTTATTCCTTATTTTTAATGCGACCTCTCCGTTTGGGATTTAAGGATAATTAGATATTAAGTTAGCTGCGGGACATAAACGTCAGCTATACTTAATCGCGAACCTATGTACTTTACATATCGGAAAAGAAGACGGCCATTTTCAAAATCAGACTGCCTCCCCTATACCTCCAATGTCCACTTCTCTTCCCTCTTTGCAACTCAAGGAGGCTCTGTAGTTGTATTTACCGCGATGGCTCAATACAAATCGAGAGGACTGCTTCTTGACTACAGAAACTACACCCCTGAGAAAACGCTTTTAGCTTTTCTCATTCATCTATTTCCTAGTAGCTCAGAGAGCACATTTAAACCCGTAGACAAGAATCTTCGCTCATTCATGAATCGCTATCCCAACTGCTTCTAACTCGATGTGTGATTCGTTAACCATTGCAGAACTTCCCTCATATGATCTTCCCAAGAGAAAGTGGTCCCCAGCCTAGATGTCTTCTTCCAGTCAAAGAAATGTGAAAATCGTTTGCGACTCTCTCTACTCCAGACCTAAGACGGACCAATTGATTGTCATGATATATTAGCAACAACTTTTCTTCTTGATAAAAGAGCAAGAACACAACTCTATTTCGGCTTAGAGAACGCTCTCCTCAAATCGCTACAAATACCAACTATACCATTGGTCTTATATCAACTTGATTCTACAACCTTATGTACTTTATAGTACATCAATTATATGATGACTCCTGATTCCAATTTTGCTCTAATGTAACGGTTGATCGTCAATCTAAAGAAAAAATGCAATCAAGCAAAACCCCTACACGTCATTCCAATGGTCAATTGGCTTGTGAGCGAAAAATGTCGTAGCAAGTCACCCATCTTTATGACTAATATGCTTCCTTTTGACTATAGTATTTTAACAACTCAAATAGCTCTCTCCTTCACCCTAAATAACTGGTTTGTGACTATTCCGTTTTTTATACCGAAAGATCACAAAGAAACACATTTCAGGACAAGATCTCGCATGTCACAGATTTGGCAAGACCCTTACACATCCTTCCAATGAATGAACGAAAAATGTCGTAGCAGGTCCACCATATTTTTTGACTATTGTGCTTCCTATTGACTATAGAATTTTAACAATCCAAATAGCTCTCTTATTCACTCTAAATAACTGGTTTGTGAGTTGTGACTATTCCGTGCCTTATACCGAAAGATCACAAAGAAACCCACATTTCAGGACAAGCCCTCGCATGTCACAGATTTCCTCAAATGAAACTAAAACATTTGTGACAAACCGTTCATTCTTTCATGTTAAAAACACTTCCACGCATTTCCTCATGTTCAAAATTTGTCTATATTTCTTCAATGGAATTGCCGTTGCTGCTATACTAGAACTTCGAAGAGCTAATAATCACTTATTGTTGAATACGCTTCAAAACTCTTCATTCACGAACTTCAACTATGCGTTCGGAATTTTTCGCCCTCTCCCTCCTCCTCTCTAAATATAAAATCCCCCCGGCGTCTCCTCAACTAGGAAACAACGATTTATCATATATGTAGGATTTCTTATATACATTTCAGTTTCTCATATTCCTATTCCTTTTCAATCAAGACTGTATGCGATGGCACCAGTGGCTTACGCAGTGGGGAGGGTTGGGTTATAACTTATAACCCCACCGAAATTTTTATGAAATCAATATTTTATCAAAATTTTCAAGTTAAAGCAGGTAAAAATAAGTAAAAACAGGAAAAAAAACCTGTACTCTGGAAAATTCAACCCCTCCGAAAAAAGTCCACCCCGAAATAAATTCTGCGTACGCCATTGATGTCAACCGACTATAGCTATACCTTCATTTACCTAACTTTAAGCTGTAATTCTCCAGGCAAGTTTAGGAATCTCTATTTCCGCCTCCCCAGTTGTAATTATGGGGTATATTAATCTTCATAATCTCTTATTTCTAGGTGACTTACTTTATCATTCCTCACCTGGGTGTCTCGTCACGGGACATTGTGGATCATTTTGAATGGTTCCTCTTTGATTATCAACATGGCACGTACCGACCATTACCCAATTGCTCTGAAGATACTGTCTTCCACTCCAAAACAAGAACCCCGCATTTACGATGGAATTGTAACTGTGTGGACTAATTTAAGTTTTACCACCCCACATACATCCTTTTTTCGCCCTTGACGTAGCTTTTCAGAACCACTGATAAAGTTTCAGCTTTTCTCACATATGACTCTCTCTGCATCAAAATCTAGTATACTTCCTTCATCTGCTTATGGGCGACCTGCGATACACTATTGTGATCACAGTAATGCTCTCAGGTCAACCGGAAAAAAAGTTAATTCTTCAAGGACTACAAATTGAATTCTAACCATAAAACAATGCTCATATGCAAAGCAGCAGCTGGCAGACCCCTCCCTTCGAATTTATAGGATAACTCGGAATCAGATTTTTTTAAAAATTACTTCAATACTGTAAGCTCTTCCAACCCTCACCTGACAGTAGGTCAGATCGATAGAGAAATTATAGGACAAATTGTGGATATGCTCTTCAAAATTCAAAGTTTTCAATGGCTGTTTACGAATGAAAGCCACGCATTCATTTTCCAAAGTTGAAATGCAAGCAACGTTGTGATTGTTTATAACAAATAAATATGTCATCTTCTTTGATGTCCTCTTCTTTATGGCCTTTTCGAACATAAATTAATTAAAATATTTTAAAAACTATTAGGCATTTTTCTTCCAAACTTTTCTTTACCACAATATATACTGAAAATATAAGAAGCTAAATTATTTTTATTTTACTTTTTGACAGCAAATTTTGCTGCGAAAAAGTATACTCTCACACACAAGATGGTTCGAAAATTATAATATTGGATTGAAATACTATAATTTTAATTATATCTATACTATGCCTATGTTCTGGAAAGTAGTCCAGAAAATATTTCATTAGTCTAACCCAGATCCGTCCAAAGTAAAATATTTCGTTTTAATATCTATGACACTTTCTCTGATCTATAGAGAGTATCATGGGCTCTCGTGTAGGTGGGTTCACTTGCCTTGAGCTCGTGGTAGCCTGAAGTGCAGTTTTTTGTCTGCCTGGAGGGACGGCATATGCCCTTTGTTGGTGAGGTCCGCTCTCAGGAACAAAACAAAACAAAAAAACTCTGATCTATAATAGGCTCCAAGAAATGATCGAGTTTCAACGTGTGAAATCAATTCAAATATTCAATTTCATTACCTTTATTTTATCAACTTTCACTGCAAACTACATGTTTCTTAACTTATTTAATTAAATACCTCCATAACGCAACAATTTCTTTGAAATCTTAAGGTAAGTAATTCTACTGATTGAAATTTCATTTCAGAAACTACTATAAATTTAACCTATTTTCCTTTCGGAGTAGATTTTAGAAATAATTTTCAAGATATCTGCCAATTTTTCGGTTGGCACCAAAGTATGAGTTTTCGGGTCCGTTACTCAGTCGAATTTGACACAGGCACACCCGCGCTGGTTGCAGACTAAGAGCTTTACCTTTGCTTTTTTAACTTTATTTTGGTATATTTGTTTATTTAGTTTATATTGTTGATTGGTCTTCAGCGATTAAAGGCCAACGGCATATATAAAAGTGATTTTAAGTACTATAACGGTAGGCATTCATGTTTTTCTTTCGGCCAATATACAGTAGACCTAAGTTAATATCCAGCGTGTAAATTAAAGGAAGAAAGTAAGACATTGTTACAAAACATGGATTTTTTTATAGCAAAAGTGTGGACGTTATAATTTTTACTAGAGATGTACCGATAACAGAAAAGAAGGTCCGAGTAGACCGAATATTTAATAAAGATATAAAGTATAAGAAGAACATTGTTGTACTGCTAAGGCAACTCAGATTGCATTCCCTGTACAACCAGTACTTAGTCCATTTATTTTCATATTTGTTGTGCCCAGGTATGATTTATATTGGTAATTGTAATACCTAGAGGAGTTGCTCACCGAGTGTCTGTCACCCCCTGATTGCTTTTTTGAAAAATCACAGAGGGATTATACTTTCTAAAAAATAATAATGAAAAATACGTGGTTGTGAAAACGAAAATCGTTTGCTCTCTTCAGCGAAAAAAAAGCTTGAGTCTCCTCCAACATCTTTAATAACAATACCCATAAGATTTTTTTTTATTTTTTTTTTTTTTTTTTTTTTTTTTTTTTGAAAAATCATCAGGTATAGGCTTACCTCTAATAAAAAAATAATAAGGTAAAGAATAGTGGAAAACAAAAATCTCGGCAAGTCCTTCTTTAGGAAAAAAAAATTATAGCCCTTTCATAAGTTAAAAAGTTTCCCATAGACTTTCTTATAAAAAGAATGTGGGCCTCTTGCTCGTTTTAGGGGCCATCCTAGTTCGGGTTATGGACTAAGATTTGTTAATCTCTACATAGATTTTCTTTAGTGCATTATACCTAACAAAAACTTATCATAACCGACTTCTTGAGGGTGAACATGGACTAACTGCTGTTTATCCTGCAAAGTTTGGTATAGTCTTTAATTTTGAGAGGGCCTGTAATTTTTAAAAGAGAGCGAATGATTTTCAGGTCTCACTATTCTTACTATTATTTCTTTTTTAAACAGTAAGTCTTTCGTCGGATTTTTCCAATTAAAAATCGAGTGAGGTGAGGTGTCAAACCCTCTGGTAACAAATTACCATAATAGTATCTCTTTAAGGCGGAAAAAATTAAATGCAAATTCATAAAATTAATAACTTTTTTTATGTTTGTGTTTATTTAATTTAATTTAAATTACATTTCCATTTTTCCTTTTAAAAAGCTACTAGCTTTTATGTTTTAATATGATTACAACTTACAAGAAGATTTCTTTTAACTAGCTACAATTATAAATAATGAAAAGAAAGAAACCTCCAATTAAGTCAGCTGGAAAGGACAAAATATAAAAATTGCTATTATTCAAATGATGATATAATAATAATATACTCCTTTTAAGATAAAGATAGATATCATTTAATACTTAAATTCAAAAATTCTCAAATTGTTATGCAAAAAACCATTAAGCCTTTCACTAGTATCTGGGCGAGAGCCGTTCCTTTTTGCGCGGGGGGTGTTTACATTTTCACCTACACTAAAAAAACTCTCGCTCTCGACATATGAGGGAGGGGCTGATAAATATTTACTTGCAAGCACTGATAATATTGGAAACCTTGGCCCATTTCCATCGCCATCACATGAAAGATTCTTCTTCTGTAATACAGCATTCTCATTGTTCTTTGTAGACAGCACCTCATTCTCTTTTCACAGGGGATTGCAAAATTGAATTATCTTTGCTCCTTGATGAATGTCTCTTCAATTTTTTTTGAGGTTCTTCGGTGTTCCTAGGGTTAATGAGATGTTGATGCAATTTTAGGCCATGAACTTTACCAAAGTCTAACATTCCAAAACCTCTTCATCTTCAGTAGCGTTTATTTGCCCTAAAAAGCCACCATCGTTCACTATTCGTGCTATTACCAAGGGGTTGCTGATTAAGGCGGCTTTTCCACTTTCTGTGAATCTTTTTTTTTTTTTTGTCACACGAGCAAGCTCCTCACTCGGTTATGCTATTTAAATCCATTCTAGAAGTGGTTCATCCTAGAAATCAAGACAGATACCTATATATTTATTACAATATTTTTTTTAATTTCTTATATTTTATTACTTATAATTTTTTTATCTATATTTAATAATCTTACGACCTTAAATACCAAAAGTTCTTTATATTAAAAAATATAATTTGTTAGTGGGGGCCGAATGTTAAGGCCATGCTACGGACCATGTTATAATAAAAATAAATAATAAATACCTCATTAAAAGAAAAAGGTTAGCTATATAGTTATAATGAGTTCGTAATTTTAACTGGCATTTAGTGGGATTCTTTGTCTAATGCTTATCATAGAAGTTCTGTAGGTTATTGTGGAGTATTACTCACTTGGGTTCGTTTCGTAAATTCTGTATTAAAACTATATACAAATATTTAAATGACAA
>JABUQX010050838.1:22500-29824 GCA_015478945.1 Trachelipus rathkii
ATATATATATATATATATATATATATATATTCTTTCATCTACCTTTTTCTCCCCAAGGCTGGTGGTAAGGTGCATAACAAGCATCAGAAAAGAAAAGCAAGTAGAAGAATATGACCAAAGTCGAAAAGAAAGCCCCAGCCTTACCGCCCCCTTTGTACCATTAATTAGTAAGGACTCGTCGCATTTCAGAAAATCCACCTATCAGCTTCACGGACTGCGGACGGACCCTTCTATGCTAAATCGTCAGTGTAAGGGTTCATCCCTGACCCAGGTGGGCCACAACCATACCCCGCCTCACAAACCCCGCCATTCTCTCCTATTATGCACCTTTCTTCTCGCTCTGCCAAACTCACATTTCTCTCCTTCAGACATTCGTTTACTGACCTCAATCCACTTTTTCTTCGATTCCCAGCACGGCGTCGGTTTTTCAACACACTCGCCACTAAACATCTTAAAAAACCGACTATCATTCATCCTTTCCACATGACCCAAACCATCTCAACATACTCTTATTTATTCTCTCGTTACCCCTTTCTTCACACCACAACAACTCTCTTAATATGTTCATTCCTCATTTTTATCAATTCTTCTCCCACCTAGCACGCCCCTAAGATTGACCATCTGAACACAATTGAACTTTAGATGTATACTTCTTATTCCAGACCATATGCTCACACTATAAATCAACACAGGTAACAACATACCGTCATGTTAAGACCCTAGCGCACTAAAAACTTAGTCCCTGACATTCACCAACGATTTAATTGCACCAACGCACCCTTCCTGCCATTCACAACTTTCCTACTAGACTCTGCTCATCCGTTCCCTTTTCACCCAACATATACCCTAAATATTAAAACTGCAGACACTTGTTCCAGCTTTGGCTCACCATCTAAAATAACTGTCAACTGAGGAACCGTCCTTACTCAAACCATAACCTAACTCTTATCTACGTTTACTTTCAAACCCCCCTCCTTTTACACACCCTGCCAAATCTCTCTACCAATCCTCTCAAACTCTTCAGATTCGCCACACAAAACCAAATCATCCGCATATAATAGGTAGGGCACCCTCCACTCATCTCCATCATTCTAACACCATTTCCTGTCCACCCCCACCTTCAATTCTTTCATAACCCCATCACATATACAAATTGAATAAACCAAGGAGACATAACACCAAACCCTGCCTCACTCCGCTATTAGTAAATAAAACCAATCACTTTTGACAACCATTTATTCTTAACACCACGCCCTCACTATCGCTCATAACATCTTTTGATTCCATTTCAGAGCATACCACAACACTATATATCACTAACACCTGCCATAGACCTTCCCTATTAACCCTATCATACCCCTGTTGCAAATCCATAAAAAATCTAAAATACAATTTATTCTTCCTCTCCCTCATTTTCTCTATCATTTGCTTCAATGTAAAGATTTGATCCACACATCCTCTACTACTCCTAAACACACCTTGTTCTTCACCAAGTTAGTCCTTCAGTCACTCGGCGCACTCTTTCGACCAAAAACACCAGCATATATCTTCCCTACAACATCAATAAACTAAATTCCCGTGATAATTGTATACACGTTAATTTTATCTCCCTTACCTCTATATCAAGGGTATCTATTCACTTGCTTCTCCTCCAATCCCCGGAACTATTACCCTCCATAAACGCCTTTATTACACAACTTCAAGATCCAATCAATTACCATCTTGCTCCGTTCTTGGATCATTTCACCAGGAATTTCATCTATACCTGCAGATTTTACCATTCTTCAAACTTTCTCACTCTACCCATTCCTCCTCTTTGCTAATAAACCTCATCCCCAAAATTCCTTCTCTTGTACCATCAAACACACACACAGTCATTATCACCTCTTCATTACTGATAATATTATACAGATTTTCAAGGTGTTCTTTCCACACTCCCTCACATCCATTGCATCAGTTACAAAAACACCATCCTTTATTCATTTATTCTAAGCTATGGTTCCCCTTATTCCTAATTCTTAACCTTCGCGCTTTCCTTCAGAAGAGCTTCCTATTTCCCTTGTGAAGTCCCCATCATCCTCCTTCCAAACTGTCATTTACCTCTTCTTTTTCTCTTTACGTATGCATCTTTTAGCATTCCTTTTTTCCTCCCTTTATATTTATTCAAGCATCTATCTCTTTTGAAACTTCATCATTTGTTTTAGTACATTCAACCACGCTTCTTTTTTACTTTTAACCGCTTGCTTCACCTCTTCATTTCACCACCACTCACTGTTAACATTCTTACTTCCTAACTGTTAGCACACCCACATACTCTTTTGCACTGCTAACAAGTGCTTCCAGTTTTATTCAGTTTCAACTTGTTCACATTCACTGATTTACTTGCGAGCGTTCTTACATACTTATCCTTATTACCTTGTTCACTAAAACTTCTCCCTCTTAATTTACCCAACTTCCTTCGTATTCACCTTCACTCTCCATCAAGTCCCCACGAAAACTTAATTTACATAGTTAACAACATATGGTCCGATAATCCCATTCCTAAACCCTCACTGATTTAACATCCAACACATACTTTCAACATCTTCTTCTTCACCAACACAAAATCAAATCATACTTTTCACTTCGATACCATCTCTACATTACACCAACTTCTAGCTATACTTATGATACCCTTGTGTTTAAGAAAGTATCTTACACAATACTCTCTCCTCACAGAAATCAATCACCCTTCTACCATTCTCATTTTCTCCTGACACCCAAAACCACCTGTTATACTATCCTTTTTTTGATTAATATATATATATATATATATATTATATATATATATATATATATTATATATATATATATTATATATATATATATATATATATATATATATATATAGTATATATAATATATATATATATATATATATATATATATAATATATATATATATATATATATATATATTATATATATATATATAGTAAATATAGATATATAATATATATATTAATATATATATATATATATATATATATAATTATATTATTTATTATATATATTATAAATACACTGTAATATTTATAAAATCCATATTTAATTGTCAATATTTAGGCCTAGAAGGGGTATTGGTACTACTGTATAATTTAAAACATCTTTTATATACATAAAAAGAGGTAATTTAAAAAACAAAACAAAAAAAAACATTTTGTTTAAAAAAAAAATGTTTTTTTTTTCAAAAAAAAAAAAAAACAAATTACAAGACCATTTTTTTTAACACCCTAATACAATACTTATCTTTGTAAATGGAGTTCCCCTGTACTAATGGGAGTGATGCGGCTAGCTTACTAACTTTAACATTCAGAGCATTCAATGTTATATGCCCTATTCAAAATTTTCCAATTTCGATATAGTCTAGCTAAAATAATAACATCCCTATACAATAATATTATAATTTTTAAATACTTAAAAACATTATTTAAATTCTTTGCCGTCAACTTTTATTATACTTGTAAATAAATTAGAACCACATTTTGTGTCACCCCCTATATTTTCTTGATTTGAATGGAATATTCTGGCTTTCTGAATTCTCCTTGACTATTTATCTGAAGAATTTTATTCCACTATTGTTAAGGGCTTATAGTCCTGTGCTTAATGTGCAAGAAACAGGGAGACCAATAGCAGCAGGAATATAAGAAAATTATGATGTGGCTACACATGACTAAAACACTATTTGGGAAACATATATAGTGTCAGATTTTGACATTTGTATAACCTTAAATATTTAGTAACGTGGTGGGCTTCTGTTTGTGAAGAATTTTCCATTGAAATTTTAACAAAATATTTTAACTATGTTGTTAAAAACAAAAACAAAACACAAAAAATTCTTTTTGCCTTTCAATGCCTTATACTATTATTATAAATAGGTTGATAAACGTGTACATTCACCCTATTTTCTTAGTTGGATTTCTTGGCATGATTTTAAAAACTTATTGAAATATAAGGCATATTTGGAGAGAAGATTTCTTTACAGGTTGGCCCATTATAAAATTGTCAGCCGGACTTTTTTTTGTTTTTTTTTTTTTTTTTGTTTTTTTTTTTTTTTTTCTTTTTTTTTTTTTTTTTATTAACAGTTTACCTATCTAGGAGGGGGTGTGCCCAATTTTAAAGTCTGAGCAAGATTGAGCCAAGAGGAAAATAGCTCACACTCAGAAGACCCACAGTTGATGAAATTGGGTCTCTTGCTTGGTTTGGCGACGTGCTCTACTGCTGAAGCTTACAGACGCTATTTTGTGTGTTTGATCCATTTCCTTCTTGACCTATAAGCGACCTCCGAATGTCTGCATTCTTTCTTATATTAAATTTATTTTACTTAACTTAATTAGGCTATAGCTATCAAAATGTAGAACCAAGAATTAAATTTTGTTGCTCCTCTGTAATTTAAAATAGATTTTAATTTTGTTTAAATTTTATTAAAAAATTTTTAGTTGTAATTCCTTCTTTTCTTAAAAAAAGTTTTTGCAGTCTGATCAAAAATGTTCTCTCAGAAACCGTCTCCTTCCCCAGCACTCAAACTTCCAATCCTCAATTGCCAGCTTCTTGTATTTCCTAGGTCCTCTTCTCTAATTCCTTTCTTCTGAATCTTCTCTTTATTCTTTTTTCCACTCTCTTTTCAATGTGTCCCGCCTCTCGACCGCAGTTGGCCTATCACGAGTCTATATGGGTCATTTTAAGGACCAAAACATTCCTTTAAGAATTCTAGATGTATAACATATAACAATTTTTATTATTATTATTAGAATTATTATTATTATAATTTTATTCTTATTATTATTATTATAATTTGTGTTAACATTATTATTCGTGTTTAGTATATTGTAAATAATATTGAAGTTGGGCAAATTGATGCATGGCTATCGCTTATATCTGAGACTACAGTGGACCCCTTGATCCACGAGTAGTGGTGAATTATACCATTATATGTAGCTTTGTTTTGGCAACAGAATCATATTTCAATTAGTACCTCACATTTATGTCCCATGTATAGTATTTGCAATCTTCAATGTTATGATGTACTTTCTAATAATATATAAATTTCAATGTTAACAAGAAATCATTTTATAGAAATTTATACCATAAAAAAGCTTTTTCTTGGTCGAAATCTATCGTATTAACTTTCTGAGAAATCGTAAGTATGTTTTTATTTATGCTACATTTCCTTTCTTTTTTAAATTAAGTAAACACTTTAATATTTTAGATATTATTTACCTTGCTCTTTTGGCTAATTAGTGTATAATACTATATATATATATATATATATATATATAGTAATTACTATATATAATAATATATATATATATATATATATATATATATATATATATACTATATATAGTATATATATACTATATAATATATATATTACTATAGTATATATATATATATATATATATACTATATATATATATATATATATAATACTATATACTATATATATATGTTTGGCAGGTATGGGCTACCCACAGGTTTTGCAGAGGTGTGTAAAAAGGAGGAGCTTTGAAGAAAAAAGTCAAATGTAAAAGAGAGAGGCTTGATGGGTAGTGAGTGAGAAGAGTTCGGGCCTATGTCGAAATCATGGTTGAATGGATGAGAATTGAACCAAGTATCAGATATAATTATTGGCTATATGGTTGGATGAAAACGGGAACATAATGTTGTAGGAAAGTTTGTGATGGTAGGAAGGTGGTTGGATTGCAAAGTAAATCCTTGGTTAATACACAGGGACTTAAGTTCTTAAGTTCTCTGTTGTGTGTTTACATGAGGGTATGTTGTTATTAGTGTTTAACATATAGTAGTGAAACCACTATGGTGCTGGGCAATAAGAAGTTAAGACCTAAGTTACAAATCTGTTCAGAATGGACAATCTAAGTGCATGTAAGGTGAGTGAAGAATTAATAAAATGAGGAATGAACGTGTATAGGGAGTTGCTGTAGTGTCTGAAGAAGGGGCTATAATAATGAAGAATTTAAAGGAGTGGTGTTGGTCATCATGGAAAGAGATAGTAGATCGCGTTGCGTTAAGCAGATGTATAGTGCCCGCTGTATAGTGTGGTGTTGCGCTCGGAGAATCGACTGAATGAGAGCCAAAGACAGAGACAGATGATTGGGAAAACTGGTCCAATGCTAAACACCACAAACCTCTAAACATTTTGGATCTGTTGGTGGCCATTAAAAAAGGGAACTCAAAGTCTTCATTTTTAACTCAAACTGTCTCAGTCTTCCCAAAATCAGTTGCATGCATGACTGCTGCACAAAATCTCCAGCATCAGACTTTGTCAACCCAATGAATCCTATATCGGAAACCCCAATATTCGCACACCAACACCTTTTCAAAAAAAAGACCTGGCATCCTTCTGGGACACCTTCATTCCCTATTTCCATGGAAATAACCCCATATCCCCCGACACCATTTCTAAATCGGGCTGCTGGGTAGGGACTGATACCTCGCATTCCTAACATATGTTGCATTTTTGGTCGCTCCTCCAAATGACCAACCAAATCCACACAATAAGATGGACTTGGTTGAACTCAATTTATCATTGCATTCATGGTTGAGCCTTGTCACCAAATACTCAGCTGAAAACTTCTTTCCCAAAAGCGGTGTACAACCCCAAACTCTGTGGATGACAATTCTTTTACCACAGGATGTGTGCCCCTCCCTCATCGAGACCCACGCTCCTCGCCGTTCCTTTCCATTTTCGAATCCACCTACAACACTACCCCCTGTCACATGAGGACAATTGTTTTCAGAAAGGAGGCATCCCATAATATTTAGCATGACCACCTTCCTTCAGTAGAATTGTCATGGCTACTAAGTCTAATTTTGAAGAACTTGTTCAACTAATAAACACATGTACACCAAAGTGCATGTGTTTGTAGGAACTTTGACTATGTCATCGCGACTTCTTTCAACCATCGGAATATAAATCGCCGTTAATCTCTATGGAAAGAGGTGACAATGATAGGGGAGGTGCAGGAATAAATCATAAATCTGTCCCCTATTCTCCAATTCCTCTTCAAACTAGACTTTATTCAGTGGCAACATGAATTCATTTGTCCACCGACCTTACTGTCTGCTTGATCTACCTAGCTCCGAGAAGTGAGTTAACTAAGGTCGACTTAGCTGATCTTTTTAAGCAGCTCCCTGCTCTGGTTGTTATACTAGGAGACTTCAACCTCCACCACCCCTTATGGGGCGGCTCTGTCATCTCGTCTAAGTCCAAGATCCTTGTAGATCTTTTTTTCACCCTTTTCCCTGGGATGCCTTAACACAGG
>JABUQX010050839.1:0-45000 GCA_015478945.1 Trachelipus rathkii
AGTAATAAGTATTTATAGAGATGAGTTATCCCTGAATATAGATAGGTCTATGTATGATATAATAAAAATAGGTAGCAGTATAGTTTTTATTATATAATATAATATATTTAATAGTAATAATTATATATATAATGGGATTGTGTGTCTTAAGTAATGTGATATGTGATCATATATAATATAATCGATTGAAAGCGATTTAAAATTTGACTCTATAATTAAGTTTCATGAAATTTAATAATAAGTTTATTATATATATATATATAATATAATATATATATATATATAGTATATATACTCATTATCATAATACGCTTTATAAGCCACATAAGAATTATATTGGGTTTTTTATAATCATTTTTATAAGGAAATCCTGTTTCTATACAAGTCATGGGCCAGGCCATAATACAAGTAACAATCTTTACAGACTCCGATTAGGAACTTCCTCCTCCCAAAGGCTCAAGGATCTAATCATAAATAGGAAATTCGATCTTCTGAGAGCTCCATGCTTACCTGTCTCTTAGAGAATGTGGAAGATTCCTTTAATGATAAGATAAACCCTAAGTGTAAATAGAACATAGCTTCAATTTATTTAAGAAAAGTAAGATTAAACATATTTTTAACTTAATAAAAATAAAAATATTTATTATAAATATTTAATATCCAGAAGTGTCATGGATGAGAGTTTGCAACAGCCATTTCTATAAGTTCTATGATAAAGATTCTATTTTATTAAAGTCCAATCTATCTTTCCCTACTGTATATATATATATATATATATATATATATATATTAATATAAAATATTTTAGTATAATAAATAACTATAGAAATATATATACAATTATTATGATATGTTTAAACCGTAAATAGATGTAATTTTTTATACGTTAATCGGTAGAGTATAGAGAGTATGGTAGTCTAATTAATAGTGAGATTGAAAAACAATTATTTACTTATATTATAAATCTCTATAAATTAAAATAATACTATATATTAAATAATACTAGCTCTCAAGCCAAAATCACGGTTAGTAGGAATCGGTAGAATATTCATTTCTGATCTCTTGATTCGTAAAAAATTACCGGTTTATGTATGAATTCACTATGCCATTTTATTCGGAATTCGACGTCTTTGTTGAATATGGGATATGAGTTGAAATTAGTGTGTAGACGTAACGTATATTAAGTATTTATAGCTTATTCATGACGTTATTTGAGGGGTAGGAGGTGTCTACTCACAAAGACGGGAAAACAATTTGCATGCCTTCTTACCTGCTTAAGGTGCCTTAACACGTCGGTTTTTTTAGTACTAACCAGACGAGCGCGCGCCGCCATCGAAAAAGCGAGCGAGCCGAAGTGATGAGGAAAGTTCACAGTTTGAAAAGAAAGAGGAGGAGAGCAGAGTATGAATATTTAGTAAGGAAAGAGATGAAAGAATGAATAAGAAGGCTATATGTTTCTGATTTTAGTACGTCATGTACTGGAGATAATTACATGTTTGATTAATAAGAGAGAGATACTTTAAGGATTTGTAGTGGAAACTAATCTAACCCAGGAGGATATGTATACAGAAATAGAAGTGGAATTATCCTATAAAATTTCTATGTAGAAACTATAATTTAGCTACGATTATACCGAATACTAAATACGTTAAAGACTACGTATAGTAGATTTAGCGTAAGTATTATATTATACCCATAAATTTATATTATCAGAGAAATAATATTTGAACCTTGTTTGACCATGTATTCAGCGCTCCAGTTGTGCACTAGAATCCAGTAGTTTGCATCACTTGGTATATATCCTAAGGGCCCTTTAAACAACTCGCCCTACCCCGGCACCTACCGTGGACCTGAGAGCCTAACATACCTAACCTAACTAACCATACCCAACCCATAACCTAACCTAACCCCTAACCTTAAACCAACCTAACCTAGCCTTATACACCACAACAAAATCTAGCATGTGACCACCTTACATCAATTCCAACCTTACATCCTATAGGGCCTAACACCCGCCACCTAGCCTCCACCCCGCCTTGAGCTCACCAAGTAACTGTTCCCCTAACCCTTTGAGTATCTGTCTGCTAACATGAGGTCGTTAGGTACCTAACCGTATGGATCTATACCAACTTATTTCCCATCCTCCTGAAACACCAACGACTAAGTCAACATCACACCACACACACCTACACACACACATCTACACATTCAGAACCACCCCATAAAAATACTTCCAACATGTTATGAATAATCTTTGCCTTCCGAAAACCCCTAGCCTAAACAGAGTAATATTAATGTTCTCCACGCCACTGAGTTCTTATTAAGTTTCCTGCTCCGATCGTGTAACGAGAGCGATAGTAGTCCGTCTCCCCGCAAAGTATGTGTTGTGTTTTCTCAGGCCCGCACCCGCAGGTGGGACCCGGCACCGGAGATGAAACAAATACTAGTATACTAACGTTCAGTCCTTTTTAGTCATTACTTAAACATTCGAAAGGAGAGTTATCTTTCCTCATAATACATAGGATGATTATACTATTAGAGGTACATTCAAATTTTAGATTTACGAATACTTAAATAACCGGACCATTTTTTATTAAAAACATTATTTGCAAGCGACCTAAAAAAACCTGTTAGAACTCTAAAATTTTACAGATTCCTATTATTTAACACAATATTTATTAACCCCATTAATTTAGCTTAACAAAATATGATAATAAGATGTTTGGGAATATAATAAAAGTTTTTATAAAATTTATGTACGAAGGAAGAGATGATAACAGAATGATAGTTTGTGATAATATTTTATTAACATTTAATTTTTAAACATACAACTGCACTAAAGATTATAAACTTTAACATATCATAACCTTAAAGCAGAAACAGTAAATCAATAGAGTTACCTAACACCTATGGGGATGGTATGCTTCTGTTACTGCGTACGCTTTAACTCATGGTACGACTAAAAACTTTCAGGTTCATATTACTGGCGTATTTTAATATACTGTTATTATGTTATTTGCTTATCATTGCTAGGTAAATCTCAGCCTATTATTATAGTGTTTTTGTGCTATTACGGTACAGACCTATATTATTGACGTGTTAATATCAGTATAATCAATTATAAGGAGCTTAGTTATCCACACACTGGGGTAAAGGGAATATTAGGATATGCTATATGTGACTTTAAACGGCAGTTTAAGCATGGCTTGAATAACGTATGGTTTTTTTACTGCTATAACTCTATGTTTGTACATAGACCGTTAACATTTCTGCTTTACTGCGTAACTTTCCATGCTTTACTGGTAAACTTTTTGCTTTTACTTGCAGTAACAGGCATTAGTCCTGGTATGTACTTCAATGTGAGTTAGAAGGATGGTATACATGTTAATGGGTTTCTTAGTTGAGTTTTGTTTGCCTAACTGGTAAGTTTACTGGGTTTTATTTATTTGCTTTGCTTTAATTATTTCGTTATTTTGTTTATATGTTTTTAATTTTATTTTTAATGTATTTTGTTTTTATTTCCATTTTTCATCATAAATTCATTCTTCGTATTTTTTGTTACCTATTTTTTTATTATAATATAAGGGTTATAAAGTATGACTGGTCGCTAGTTTTAGTAATAAGCCTGTGCCCGATTATGTATATTAATAATTTATTATTAATATAACACAAAAATTACAGTATACAGGCAGCACTAGCGACAGTCAACTCATCTATCTCCAACTATTGACACACATCTAACATGCACACTATAATCAATCACAACACCATTACACATCATGATCACTACTGTCATCCTGAATCGACACTAAAATACTTGATATTTTATATTACATTAGGAAACGATCCATTTCACGGTAAAACTTGTGACCATCTGACAATTAAAATCAACTTTAATACACAACATATGTATCAACTTACACTCTAACATTCACGAATATTCTTTGAACACCACCCACCACACACACCCACGCTACACCCCTTACCCACTATTGTTTAGTAGACGAGTAAATGAATGGGTATATAAAAAAATTAAAACTAACGATGTTATGTTGTTAGATTAAACACTTAGTACAATTTTGACACACCTGTTCTTGAGTTTCTGTTCTTCGAAATTTCTTAAAATCTTCTATTAATAATATCTTATCTTTGACAAAGAAATTTATGTTGTATACACTGTAATACTTGTTTGTTATAAATTTTATACTTTCAAGTTTTAAGATATTTATGATAATTGAATTTTATGAATTTATTAAAAACATATATTTTACGTACCTAAAGCCTATAAATCAGTAAGATCCGTAAGGCCAGCCTCCTAGCACCCCGCGCTACATAAGCTAGCCACTCTAGTGACTTACTGCTTTACATCATCTTTAGCCAGTATATAAGTTATAAAATAACAAAATATAGTTCTTCGTCTCTAACATAACATAGATTTATAAAATCATTCAAAGTTTTTATTTAAAAAAGATAAACAATACGTACTTTATATTATTCACTCGATGGTAACTAAAATATTTCAAGTTTGTAATAATCTGGGGTTCTGATTTTTATAGCGATATCTAACTGTGATGACAATCCATTCTACAAAAACACCACACCACGCCTCCTACAGGATACTGGAATGTGACTTGATCCTCATGGTCGTATATTTCTCGGTGTAGATGTATGTATGTGTTTGAAAATAACACATTTTAGGCTCAAATCTTATAGAGATTTTATCCCTTTTGTTAATACCAGCGAGATGTGGTGTTGATTCTAACTCTTAAATCCAGTAGATAAAAATATAGTTTAATAATTTTCAAATTGACTGACCTTTTATTTCTATAATCGAGTTGCATTTGTTGATGACAAAGTAACTCGTTGAGCCATGAATTTTAGGCCTAAATTAGAGAAATGCCTTTTTGTGATGACGGAGCTAATTTATGTCCTTAATACCTAGTTCTATATAGATGAGAGTTCCGATAGTACAAGAATCATTTATTATTATTATTTATTTTATAAATGTAATTTTTCCAATACTGAAACAAGCGGATCCTGTGTGGATGATATCTTTATGCATGGTCAAAAAGGAAATTTTTTCTCTCTTATCTTGTTGCATGTTTTTTGTGTTGGAGGTACAGCCTCGATCCTCTACTAGAATAGATACCTATCAGACTATGATTGAATGGCTTGTTCATGAAGATGAAAATTATTACTTCTAAGATTCCTGTGATAAAATAAATAAAATTATAAACGTTAGATCTCCCCTGTGAATAACAGATTTTGAAAGTCAAGAGAGATTGAGATTAATGAAATTAAATCTTATAGAACCCACAAACAAACTTAATTGATAGAAATTTTAATAATAATACAATTAAACGGAAGTATAATAGCGGTGATGATTAGCAACAAAGGGATTAAAGTAATAAAACTGAAAGTTAGAAATTTGGTGACTAATAAGAATTGAATAAAGACAACGATAATGTTAATTTTACAAAATTATGCTTATATTGTGGAGGATCCCACATTATGAAGGATTGTGAGGATTTTAAGATAAACGTAATACAGTTAATGGCTGTAAAGCGCTCACACCAAGGTTGATATGATTAGATGCATGTTAACATATCTTCAAGCATTGAGAGCTCTTAACTCAGCAAGACAAGGCAGCGAACCCGAACGACGCCACGGGTGGGAGCCAGTGATGCGCGGCGCGTTGGAACCCCGCCCCACCGCGGGTGCGCGCTCAGATCACATAATGGAGCTTTATAAATTTCGGCGGTTCCGGCCGGGCTCAACGGGCGCCCCGCGAGCGCATGAAGTTTCCTGTCGTTTAGCGCCCCGCAAGTTGGGGACCTACCTGCGAGTTAAAGCAGATGGGCGGTCATAGATTTACACTATCGCGCTGTAAATGAAAAGCTAAAGTTAAGGAAAGCTTAATGGTTGATATATAAATAACAATACAACGCATTAACTAAATCCCTTGCATTTAGTTGCTTTGTAAACTCCTTTCCTTAGAATTTTCTCCTTCGCTTTGCTTGCTTATATAGACCACTTTGGGAATCACTGGTATAAATGAATTATTATAGTTTATATAGAGAGAAGTTAAAGATATATAAGCAAGTTAATAAATAACATTATAGAGTGTATGTAATTGATAGAGCATCAGGTTGATTTTATGATGTAAGTATGAAAAGACAAAGCGATATTTCTAAAATCACCGTTTTTGATATTGGTATGAAATTATTATTACCCTCTAATAATGATTTTATACTTGAAATATATATTTAATGCTATGCGTTGAGTTGTATAATGAGGACTATTGAATGGTGACGTAAGGCTATTTGTATATGCGTATGGTGTTGATGATATAAGAGATTGTCCACGTGTTGTTAAAAGATGTAAATATTATAGTAAGTGTAAAATGATGTATCTGAGTATAGTGTAGACGTAAGGCTAGAAATTCTGCTAAATAATGAAGGTACTAGAAACAAATGCCTCTATAAGGTGATAAATACCAGATTATACGCATCAAAACAGAAGAGGTCCCCAAATACGATTGTTATCCACCCCACACTGCTTGATAATCCAGTACCAAATGTCTAAGATTTATTAAATTTAAGAGCATCAAGCAAGCATCAAATGATGTTATCAAATTGAGCATCAAATAGAACTGAAAGTGTTATCAAAAGTTGTTTTGAGAGCATCAAAAGCTGAGAGTCATCTAAAAGTAATGGCATCAAAACTGAAAATTGTGCAATCAAAATTGCATGCAAAATAGCTGACCGTTCAAAATTAGAGGATCAAAATATCGGAGTGGTTGGTGCGTATTGTAAGTTGATAGGGTGAGATTGTGTGTGCTAGTCATAAAAGAGAATGATGAGAGTGGTGGTGTCTTGTGTGGCATGTGTGTTCTAAATAATAATCTCAATAGGCATGAAGTAATTTAATCACTGAAGTTGATAATGATTAAAAATAAAAATAAATTTTTTTAACATATATATACTGACTAATATATTGTAAGTGAGTGCGTTTGTGGATGGTGGAGTTTAAAATTAAACACCTTCTAATGTGTTGATATTGTATGAATGTGTGCGTTAGTAGTGTGTGTGAGGGTTATGATTGTGTTCAGAAATCTATGAATACATTATAAAGTTAAGTAATAAAACACTAAAATATGTAATAAAAAAAAATAATGTTTTTTAAATACAATTTTAAGTTCATTTGTGTAAGTGAGTGGTGCGTGTGTGATGTAGTGTGGTGTGTGTGGTTTGTAATTTAATTACATGTAGTGTGGTGTTGGTATGTGCGTGTGTGAAGGTAATGTGAGGTTTCTAAAATAAATAAGTATTCGGCCGGGGAAATATTGCGCGCGTGTCTCGCACCGCGGCGGTTATACGCGAAAATATTGTCGCCTAGCGCTGCCCCCACGAAACCGCGTGCCGAGACCGACAGAAATTATTGCGAAACTCGGCACCCACCGGCGGGCGGAGTACTCTGCGGACGCCCCAGCGTGTGCATTGTCGGGGTGCTGCTCTTGGCGCATGGCTCATGCTGAAGCCCTTCCAGGGTTAGTCTTTTGATATCAAACGTAAACTTTAAATAACTATTCCTCAAATGTTAAGTTATTATTATAAACGATATATACTGTGAGGGAAAATAAAACACTCTAATACAACTAATACAACTTCGTGCATGCCGCCCTAATAACAGCTAAAGACATTATAAATTTTCCTAAATGTAGTTCGGATCTAAAAAGAATATAATAAATACACACACCCTGCGCAGCGAAAGGGTTAAAGAACAAAGTTATTTCCAAAAGCAATAAAAAATCTCGACCAATCACATACGAGTCCAGTATAGAATAAAATTACATTAACCAATCAAAGTACAGGAAACATTCCTTATTACCCTGTCTTTAAAGGATCTACCATCCGCATGTTTCCAGTTTCAAAATAATTAATAAATGAATAATAAACAATGATTCTTGTCTCGAAATCTACTCCTATTTTGACCTGGTATTAGGAATAAATTAGCCCGTCTACACAAAGGCTTAATCCAAATTGGCCTAAATTTAGGCCTAACGTAGATATTTCACCACATTTTACAGAACAAGGTCAGTTAATCATTTGCCTGGATTAGTGCTTAAACGCCCGATATGTTTACAATAAAAGGATTATCCTAAATTAACCTTAAAGTAGTTATTTCAACACATTTTACGAAGCGAACCATGGTCACTTTCGATCTTAAGGAGTCGGTAGTTGTTGGTCTCTCGTATTCGACTGTAACTGCACATAATAATAATCTACAATAATAAAAAAAACCCCGATACTATTCAAAGCAAACTCTCACGTATGTTTTTATGTACAAATCGATGTGTGTTATAATAATAAATGTTACACGTGAATATTGTTAATTTTTAGATTAAAAAACTTATAATATTAATAAATACATTTTAAGCAGATGATGTCACACTTCATGTTCTGCATTGGTATATCTTAGTACTATGCAAGCCATGAGTTCAAAAGCAGTAAACGATGGCATAGCTTATGTAGTTAGGGGTGCTAGGTCGCTGCCTTACTCCTGATTTACTGATTATTTTCCCTAAGCACGTTAAAAATATGTCTTTATATCTAAAATTTCACACATTTTAATAATATAGTTATTTAAAACTTAGGATCTAAAATCTCTTTTTTACCAATAAATGATTAACATGTTAATTACAAAAATTTCTTCGTTCAAACAATTATAATGTTCGTAAAGAAACAGTTTTAAAATACTTTGAAAAATCACTTTAGTTAATTTGACAAATTGAAGGGCTCAAGAGTTTATACTATCAAGCACCCGTGGTGAAGTTAAACATTAAAAGTTTTAATAAATCATTAAACTCATAGCAGATCGATAGTGTGTGTGCAGAAGTAGTAGATGATCGTGTGAACTTGCCATGTAGAGTAAATCTGGGGTTGTCATTTGTATAGTCGTTAACAAATGTTACATCGATGTCTAGCACAATACGTGCATAAGAATGTTGTTACTATATATCTATGCACTTGAATGTGTGTAGAAGTTATAAGCTTTAATGTCGAGTTAGTTGAGTCGAATGAAGTTTGTGTGGTGCTTGTTTTGGTGCGGGTAAGTTGTGTCTTAAATATAACTAAAACAAAGCCTAGTAAATACACTAATTGAGATTCATCCTGAATATAAAAGCATAAAAATAAGAGAATAACACTACTCACCAAAAGAATAATAGAAAAAGAAATAAAACATATAATTAAAATAAATAAATAAAAGGTTATAACAACAAACATAAAAAATAAAGTTTAATAAAAAATGACATGAACTAATAAACCGGACAAAGTATAAGGGCGGTGGGCCCCTCCTAAGTTTTTTCGGTTCTAACCAGGAAAAATGATAGTAACACCCATGCCCAGAGGAAAAAAGAAATGTGGGTCCCTAACCGAAAAATTCAGTGTAAACAGCAGAAAGGCTAAATCATTAACAGCACCCACCTCTACAGCAGAGTATAGAACATGGGATAAGCTAGTTTAAACATGAGTTAAAAGCAGTAAAGCAGTAGAAACAAGAGCATTACTATCCACCCTGTTATGTAACACCTGTTATTATTTTTACGATTCTGCTTTAAGTAGTGCACTCTAATAAAATATATGAGAAAGCAGTTAAAATATAATAACATGCAGTAAAACATGATCTCAAAGCTTAGTAAAACATGATTAACGCGAAAGTCAGGCTGAACAGAAGACATACTAACCCCCCTAGGTTAGGAAACACCCTATTAATTACTGATTACTGCTTAAGTATGTCCATTAAATTGTAATAAAATTTTATACAATTGTTAGTAAAATTAAAATGTGTATTCTTCAAGAACACTCTGTTTATGTTTCTTGCGTTAACACACACACTTTTGAAAAATTAATAATAATTAAAATAGTATTAAGAACTATAATAAGTATAATAATACCAATTAAGTAATAAATAATGTTAATAATACATCTATCAGAATCTTAAATGATTACTTATTTTTTATCCTACTAACACAATGTTTTTTAAATAAAAAAATGTTAAGTATAAAAATAAAACATTACGTATGACTCAAAATTTCAAAAGAGAAATTCTTTCCCTATGGAATTAAAGATAGAAATAACATTGAAATGGGGGAATAAGGTATAATTTATTACTTTTCACATCCTCGTGCGCTTTGGTCCACCTCGTTCGGCCAATATCTTCGGGAGAGATCATGCTGCTCCTTGGGCAGCTTATAACATTAGGGTAGACATAATATATAACTCTGCTAGGCTCAGGTTGGGAACCATCAAAGATGAGTCAGTCAAAGATAAGGGCGTGTTAGTGGGTTGTGTGGTGGTGTGTGTGCCTGTGGTTGGGGGTGGTGTAGGGTGTGTCCACGGATGATAATAATTAGATTAGACCACAGTCAGGTACCTACACGACCTCATGTTAGCACAGATACCTAGAGGCATCAGTTACCTGTATGAGCTCAAGGCGGGGTGTGGAGCTATTGCAGTTGTATGATAGTGTAGCGTTAGTAGGGACGCTAGTGTAGGTGTAGGGTTAGGTATTAGTAGGTTAGTTAGGTTAGTTAGGTGTTATGTTAGGTAGTTAGGTTATGTTCGTTAGTCAGGTAGGTGCAGTTTACTATTAGGCTGGTTATAGTATCCGCAAGTCAAGGCCCGAAATAACCATGGTCAACAAGGTTATTAAATAGAATATATATATAGTATAATATATAAATAAATAATATATATAATATATATAATATATATAATTATATAATAGATATAGATATAGATTATATACTACCCTTCTCTCTCTCTCTCTCTCTCCTCTCTCCTCTCCTTCCTCTCTCTCTCTCTCTCTCCTCTCTCTCTCTCTCTCCGCTCGCTCACTCTTCTTCTCCCACTCCCCCGTTTTGGAGAAAAAAGCCAGTTAGGTCGCTGGACGGGTAAGCTCTAAATACCATAATAAAAAATAAAGAAATAAAAAAATAATTACGTAACTCCAATAAATTAAAAATAATAAAAATAAAAAAAATGATTTCAATTAAATTTGAAATAAAAATGAATAAAATAATTCAAATAAATGAATAAATTTTTCGCCTTAAAGGAATAAGCAACGAAAGCCCGGACTCCTACAGTTTATAACATCATTCAGATAGCATATATATATATATTAATAATATATATAATAGATATATATATATATATATAGATATATAAATATATATAATATTATATATATAAATATATATAATATTAATATATATATATATATAATAATATTATATATATTATAATAAATATACAGTAATTGTAATAAATAAATTGACTATTAATAAAAATTATTATTAGTTACCCATAGAGAATATATATTTATATATTCTATAATTAAAAAAATATTTATTTATTAATTAAAAAATATGCTTAAATATTTTTATTATAGAATTTTGAAATGCAGCGTTATAACTTCGGGTTATCTTATCTATGAATAGTATTGGGAAGATTAATAAGGCGGAGATTTGGAAAACTCGAATCCTTATTTATTTAGAACCCTTCCACCTTGGTAGGGAGAAGTTCCTAATCAGGAGCTGTAAAAATAGCGTACAATGTATGCCCTGCCAGCTTGATGAAACCATATATCCTTGTACATAATTATAAAAACCCCAAATAGCTTTTGCATAAAAGCGTTTATGAAAGTTATTATTATAATATATAATATAATAGGTATTTATAGATATAATTAATATATATATATAATATTATATATTATATATATATATATATATATATAATTATATAATATATATAAGATATATTTATAATATTATAATTATATATATATTCATATACTATATAGTGAAAGATAATGAAAAATGACGTAGTGTTGCGCAGAGGATCCAATAAAAATTTGTTAAAAGTCTTTAAACACAGCGTGTTTTCGTAAAAATATAAATATCGTTTCCTTGAACTCTCGTGTTTCAGTTAAAATAATAATAATACAAACGTAGCTGTGAAAGTACACCTTAGCTATAGCCTTTTCTACTAGCGGTTCTGTCGCTTGGTCTTTGCTACAATACGACGGACTCCGCGAATTTGGTTAAAAAACCGACGAGCGAACATGAATTGGCTATCATCCGACGTAAAACGACGATTGAAATAATTAACAAACGCTATAAAACAAAATGGCACGTAATGAAAAAACAAAAAGTTGACTACCATTAAAAAAAAAGCCACTTGAAAGAACATGAACAAATATAAACACACAAACTTAAAAAAACTAACTAACGTATCTGGGAAAAAAAAAAAAAAAATAGAGTTCTCAAAAAATTAGGTTCTCAAAATGGACCGTAGAATATAAAAAAGGTCAAATATTCAAAAAAGTGGGGGTTCCAAAAATAGGGGGGCAAAATAGGGGTGACCAACGTACGAGAATGTCCACATCCGGGCTGCACAACACTTCTTCGAGGTGCCAAATTACGGCGTACAAAAAAGCTCAGGTAGGTTCCGCTGGGGCAGCTCTCGGGCCCAGACACGCGGAATGACCCCCACTACGGACTCTGAGCTCCCTTAATCAGGCAGTTTCTATCTGCTCTTCTAACATTGACTCATGTATCCAACATTCCGATCTTCCACAAACAATATATGGTCTAGAATTGTGTATATCTAACACCTAACTTTCTGGAGTACCAGTCAGTAAGAATAGCTATTCATACGTCTCTCTCTTCTCTCTCTGCTCCTCTCTCCTACTCTCTCTCTCTTCTCTTTTTCTTCTCTCTCATTCTTCTCTCTCTCTTTCTCTCCCTCGGAATGGATAGGAGAACCCAGAAAGTAGATGAACTATACATAATGCTAATAAAGTATAGAGTATAGAACATTAGAGTAGTGAAACAATGTTCGCTCATTACATTACACTTCTGTTGTAAAGTGAGGAATCATACCCTTTATTTTTCACACTTCTCATTCAAACACTTTCATATTCCATGTATCAGAGCATATAGGCCCTTGATTTCTCGACCACTGATTTGGACTTCCCAAATCCGGTGTATTATTTGTGGGGCTCGTAGGTCTTTCCCACTAGGAAATATATTTAAATAATATACAGCGATCACATACCCAAAACATAAAATTGGGGGAAATGGATAACCGTTCTTAACGAGTATATAAAATATAATATATATATATATATATATATATACATATAAATTAATATTTCATTTATATTATAATATATATATTAATATATAATATAATATGATACTATATTTATTATATATATATATTCCAACTGGTAAGCCAGCCTTATCTCACGGAAATTATAGTATTCTGCATAAGATTAATAATGTGTCTACTCGTGTTGTATGCTGACATTATCAAACGACTTTTTACAAGTTGACTATTGCGTCGTTCAATCGTAAGCTCTCTTCCTTGGTTTCCCCTTATCTTGGTTTACACTCAGGTCTATTTTTCGTCGAATAGTCATTCGGCTCTGGTATGGATTACTGTTTATTCCTCCTTTCCTGGATTGACTCTGAAGTCTCCGTAAGTCTCCAACTTCATTACACTTATCATCAAGATCTCATTAGCTTGCAACTTATAATCTATCTCTACCTTTATGCCAGGACTAATTCCATCTTTCACTTATTAATCAACTTCTCCCTCTGCATTAGAAGTTCCTCGTCTACAGTCTTTCTCCATTCAAATTCATTGCGACTGGAAGGATTCTCGGTGTCTCTCTCTCTTCTGTCTGTAGAACTTAAATAAACTCTTCCTTCTCCATCTCTCATGCTAAAAAACCTCCAACTTCCCATCTCCTCGACGGCTCTTTAAATTTCCAAACTCTGACTCGCTACAAATAAATCACCCTGGACAAACATAAACAACAAATTTTTGAACCATTATCACAAAGGTATGCTTTGGTGTCCTCAAAGAAGTGGGTTCTTGGGCGGATCGGTCTCTTTAAGGAAAATTTATATCTATCTGCTTAGTTTACATTATATAAGGTATATACCGCCAAATCCGTCTTTACCATAGCCTGGAATAATATCCCTTTCCACCCTCTTTGAAGGCTCTTAACCCATCTTCAGAGAACCAATAATTGTCCCCTATTACCAATTTCTATTACCCTCGCTCTCTGCTCGTTATATTAGCGCCACTATCTCTTATGCTGAAGTTAACAAACGCAGGTGCTCAAGGTCCTCCACTTCTTCTGGCCTTTAGCAAAGTGCTCCTTCACTGAATATGTCTGAAAATCTTAAGCTCATTGCATAGTATCGTCTTCTGCTTCGTTTGAGCACATCTTGCGGGAACCTTCAATCATGCTGTTTTCCTGCTGGATTTCAATTCGCGCTTCGTAAGAAAAATTTCCGGCTGCCCTGGAAGATGAGCAGAGGTGGGGGTTGCCTGCGGGGGTGTGACCCCTCTCATAACTGTGCCCTAGCACCGGCATTTAGTGTGGACATACTGGATTGAAGGTATATAGTTACATAACCGGTGGGGTGTTCTAGGAGAAAACTGCCGAACGAAGGGGTGGATATGAATGTTGAACGTGTTTATTTGAGGGATTCAGAATTTACTTAAGGGTGTCATGGAGTGTATATGTACAGGCATATAAGCATGCTACACGGCATCAGCGGGACCAGAGAGTTGGATAACTATATAGTCTACGACGGGGATCTCCAGAGGAGTCATAGGTATAGACAAAATGCCTATCTCCTTGAAAAAAGAGAAGATGAAGCGGGAAAAGATACGTGGGAAGACCGTATAAGAGAGATTGAAGAGAGGAAGCAACCAAGAAATAAGAGACGAGATGGAACCCCGAAAGAACAAGGATGTAATAGATAATGTGGAGAGATAAAAAAAGTCAAGAACGAGGATGTTATCAACGATAGAGGGACGAAGTCAGATACTGGCTAGTATCAAAGAGAAATATATAATAAGATGATATTAGTAATAGATGAAGAAGAGTGCTAGTTGAGGCAGTTATTCATGAAAATAGAGACATGACAATGAAATAGAGATTGTTTTAAAAGAGAGGAGGAGAGGGAGAAGGAGGAAGGAAATTAGAGAAAGAGAAGAGAGATGCGAGGTGACAATGATAGGAGAGATGAAAGATTTGAAGAGGGAAGAGAGAACGGGAGAAAATGATTAGATGCAGTCGTAAGAGAAGAAGAAATTTAAATCGGGGATCAACATACGACTTAAAACTCCTAGAGAGGGAACGCATATACTACACGATTCCCTACACTCTTGTTACATGACACTCTCACCTCTCTGTTGCCACCCAAACTATCGACCGTGTCGCATAATACCATATGTGATAATAAAAAGCTGTGTAAGAAATTAAATTAAAGCGGATTTTTATCAAACGATGATATGACTCCTAGCCTTGACAGCCCACCCTATTCCATGGAAGTACTAGATAGATCTCTTTCAAAACATATAATTATCACTTATTATCTAAAGCTCGTACACGCGATAAATTCACGCATGTGGGATGGATTATAAGAGTACCCCACAAGATCGAACGCAATATCTACGCCCTTGTAGATACTATACCGAGTGACAAGATATAAGGACCTAACCAAAATTTAACTTTAATAATCAGAAATATAAATATTGGCTAAATAATATCCTCAAAATTTAAGTAACTAAATTAAAAGGTCAATTATCGGATCGACCAGAGCATTCTGTGTCGTCTGTATTTATTATAATATAATATATATAAATTAATTTTAATTATATTATAATAATTAATTTATATTAATAATTATTTATTTATTTATTTATTATTATATTATATAATTAATTATATATTAATATATTATTATATTATATATTAGTTCGTAAAAAATTTAGAAATCTACGCTAATCTCATATTGTAGCACGACTTTCAGCGTCTCCTTCAGTTACCTCAGACCTCGCTCACTGGTATCGGATTCCCAATTCCAGTTCTCACTCCGACAATCACATGCATCATCACCGTATTACACACCAAAGCCCTGGCTTAGGTTAAAAACATAGAATATCTCTTATCAAACTAATACCCACTTTGGATAAGAGATATAACGTAAACTCGCGTTTAATCGAGGTTACATGACGAAGCATCTCCAAAATAGGGAGTAAAGCTGGCCTCTCAAACAATTAAAATTTATCGATGAAAAGCTGAATTCGGCCTAATATTACAACTTCATATCTTATAAAGAAACTTCGGTAACCAACATCGCAATATCGGAGATAAAATAATCCGACACACCCCATAAGGGGCGGTCTCCAGCCAGCCCAAACGCTGAAAAATAATAGTTCACTAAAGACTGAAATCTGATATATCCACACTTCGTACATCTAACCATAGACTCTACTTATTACAATATATATCGGGGTTAAAATAGCACATACACACCCCAAGAATAGGTCTCCAGCTCAAACCTTGATATATTATAATTATATTCAATGATAATTTTTCTAAATTATTCTGTCGATATATTTTACCCTTTCATATATATATATAGTTTATCCATCATTTATATGGCTTATATAATAGCCGGTAAACACCCCAAAGGGTTCTCTGCACCACAAACCGCGGAAAATAATCGGACACTTAGAACTGATCAAAATATTTGGATATTTAATTATTATATCTTTTCTTATGATAGTAATTTCTTTGATACAAAAAGAAAAAAATAATAAAAATAAAAAAAATTAAAAAAAAATTAAAAAATAAAAAATAAGTGTAAAAAAAGAGATATTAAAATATACAAATTGTAAAACAAAAAAAAAACTTAAAATAATTAAAAACAAAGAAATATAAAAACAAAATCTAAAAACAATTTAACATTTTTTTAAAGACAAGAATTCATAAAGAACGAAAAACAATTAAAAATTTTTTATTCTTTTTAAGTTATTAAAAGCCCCGAAGCGAAACTTTCTAGTAACGAATATAAGCGAAAAAATATAACATGTTTTTTGAGATAGAAATCAAAACCGAGCCCACAAGAAGAAGCTCCAAGAAGCCTTCCCAAGCGAGTCCCTGCTATCAATCCTCAACCTAACCCGACAAAACCTCGCCACACGACTATGAGATGTCTATTGAGAATTAGCAATGATCTACCGAGCATTATCAACAATAAATCAGAACTAAGAGAAGAATTTAATAACTTACAAACGACAACCTTAACTCACCCTCCCTCACCACTTTTAGCTACATCATCAGGATATATTAATACAATTAACAATTATATTTAAACAAACTTATCATAAACCTGTGTATTGTCATACTGCTCAGATGATCTAATATACTAAAATCAACAAAAGTTTTCACAATCAATATAAGCAACATGCATCAACTGAACAATACGATATGAGAATGTGTATTGAAACAGTTTTGACAATTTTTTCTCTCACGAAAAAAAACAGCAAGACATTAAAAAAGTAAAATATGTTTAACTAACAAGTAAAATATAACTGAAATATTGAAGTGACAAATCAACGTAATACCTACTCTACCACTTAGTTGTCTATACATAATCATGGAAAATAATACAATAAAATATATTTTCTATTTAACATAAATTCTTATTACAAAAGTGAAATAATATCATATGATCATTGAATATATAGACTAAAACGATAACAGAGTTCTCAAATCAATAACCATAAAACATAAGCATCAAATCTGAAACTACGAAAGTAATGATAATCGGCAAACCTAAATACTTATTATTAATCATATGAATAAACAGTAAACTATAAACAAAGTTCATACTTGAAGCAAGCTTACTATTCCTTTGGAAAGTCAGGTTGAATATATCCTACAGTCACACTATTTCAACATATTCAGGGTATAAATTTTGTACATTTAAAAAGATTTTCAATCAAATATTAACAAAAATTTATCATACCCTAATCTTAAGTTATACACCCACCCGAACGTACGAATAATCATCATGCAACAAAAGTAACTTCCATAACCATAAAGTCACAAGCAATCACGTGAACCCGAAAAACTATAAACGAAAACACCAAAATACGCTAAACAACTTGACCTTATGCGTGAAAAAACTGCTAACACCATTAACAAATTCAGACAGTTATAGTCAACAGTTAACCAACTAACATTGCAGCGACTAACGATCTACCTACTCAACACGTTTTATCTACACTATAAAAGGGAAACTATCTTAGCCATTAACCTCACAATAGAAACATATTTACAAAAATTTCTATGCTAACCTAACAACCTATATCTACCAAAAACTTAGTTAACTACTGCTAAAGCAACAAAAGTCAAACAAAATTCAATAGCAACATCAGCATCATCTGAACTAAAAGACTTATAACGAAACAAACTAACAACTCTAAACAACTATACACTCAAGCGCTTAAAAAACTGTATAACATATAAACCAAAAGTTAGGACACAAAACCATAACAGTCAAGTACCATAAACCATAACATAACAAAATAAACGTAAATAAATCTATTAACACTATTCCTTCAAGACACCATAATTCTCCAACAAATATCGATATGTAATAGCCTACAATACAATACACCCATAAGATAGACGCTAACCATTCAACTCTAAAAACAAAACTCTCAAAAGCGCGTACCTAAAACATCAACTGACCATTATACATCACGCACTGAGCTCAAACCAGCACTCAAACATACTCAATGCGACAAGAAGTCTTTACACGATTCATAACAGGCTACATAGCGAGTTCAGTCTGAACATGAAGCACTAATATTCCACCATATGGAGCCAAACCTAATCACAATGCTTAAACTAAGTAACCTCCAATACTGTAACACTATTACACAATGTATCCCATACGTTAACCAACAGTAAAGCTAATAAACTTCAGGAGCCAGAACCGTAACCTACTCACAGGCTATTAATCTACTATCATGTGATACTTGGAATTACATTAAACTAGTACTATCATTTAACAAAAAATTATTATCATGGACCATTCTATATTCTACAACTGACTCACATGGGAAATAAACTGCCAAACTCCGTAACAAACCTATTCACAATCACATAACAAAACAATCCCACCATTACACCCTGAACACATGAAAAAATATGTCACAACTGCCACAAATCCTAAAAAGACCTCTACTTCGTAATAAACGTATAACACATAAACAAAACATTCCAATAACTTAACACTGCGAAGAATAAACAATTCATACGTATGAACGACTACTATGGTAACGAAGCTAGAATGCGATATAAATATTGCCGTTTAACACAATACAAGCCCGTAATGCCTAAAACAGAGTTAATATAAGCTAATAGTCTCACACCTATAGATTATAAAGCTGCCGACAGGACCTGCTACGTTGCACTGAATCTACCCCGTGCAGATGTTATTAGAGTCCCTCATTCATCCTATCATTAGGTATTTCTAGACCTCGCATCTTTCCAAAATAAATTTGTTTTAAAAAACATTTTAATTTATTTTCAATTATTTCTTATGATTAAAAAAACTTTTGTTATATACAAACTTTTATTTATTTTATATATCTTCTTCATTTCAACTTTTTTTAAAACAAATTCTTATAATATATTGAATAATTATTTATTCATTAAAACTTTTGTTTTTAAATAAACTGTTATTTATTATAGAATTTTAATGAATATCTTCTAACTTTCTTTATTAATTAATACCCCTAAAAAATCCCTATATCTTTATAATATGTTAAAACCAGTTTATATACTGACAAGAATCTCCAATTTTTACAAATACACACATAGCTATGATCACTACAAGTGAAATCAGTAACATTTAACAACCCAACCACTTTCACTCCACCCCATACCCGCCCTCATACACCTAACTCTATATATGAGGTATTATTATACGTTCAAAAAACTATTGATCTTACTAGATCTCAAAATACTTATTTTATTATTTAAAAATATGTATTATCAAATTTAGAATTAAGACTTATGTAGCCTAAGAAGGAAAGTTGGGAACCTCTCGTATGCCCTATATAGCTATTCGAAATAAATATATTTTGAACCAATATATCTTAAAAGCATTTTATCAACACTGTACTAAAAGAAAAAACTTTATATACTATAACATAACCTGATGTAAAGGTTAATACATAAGAAACTAATTATAACATATAGATGCATAATAAAGATCAAAATTTAGTACAACTATCTGCATCAACAAAATATACCAACACTTAAAACACAAACACGATAATACTGACGATTGGCATATACATAGCTAGCTTTCATTATTTCCAACTATCCGCATTTAACTTGATCTTTACTATTTTATTACCATACAAATGTATCATCTTTATTAATCGCTCACTATAATTTTCATACAGTTTTTAGTTTTGTCGTTTTTGTCTCAAAAACTATATCCTTAATTAATGTCTTTCACTGAGACCCTTTAATTATTACATTACTCACTGCACAACGAATATATTATAAATCAACATAACAAAGTTTTCACATCACTAATAATAACAAACATATAATAACCTATACTAAGAATATAATGTACAACAAACACCAAATAACTCCAACACACCCTATATAAACCGAAATAAAACATAACATATAGACAAGTATATTCATATGCTTAATATAATATAACACGTATGCCTAGTAAATAAACATTGCATTAACTATCTCTGAGTCCTTATATCCTACACTTTTTTTCAGTATACACTCAATATCTCTAAAATAATCGACTGCTCCTTAAATTTTATACCTTTCTACAATTTATACATGAGTACACCTATATTTAACAATAGTACCATAAACGCTTTAACTCCCTTATATACCCAGATCAGTTTTAGCAAACAAATATATGCTGATATCCGTAACACTATAGTTCCGCTAAACCGCTATAAAAGCTTATACATATAACTATCGACGTGAAATTAGATATAATAATTCGACATACAAATAGACAAAACATTCAATAGGTTTCTTATTATTACTTATTATATATAGTATCATAATAATATGTATTTATATTACTTAAACATTATTTAACAAAAAGTTCCATAAGTTTTTGTACAACACTAAAGAATTTATGAAATGAAAGATGTAAATGCATATTGAGAATTACGATAACACTTAACTCAATTCAATATCTACACTTTTTCCCTAGTAAATTATTATCGATAACTAACGTTCTAAGAATGTAAATCAAACTTCATTCCACACTTTCTAACGAAAAAACATGCGCAAAATAACAAATGATTTCTTGATTTTATGTTACGTTTTTATAGAACAAAACACCAATATCAAAGCACTATACAACACATCTAAATTCATTGGCAACAAGGCACCAACAACACCAACTTAACAAACACACACTTCTATATCAACAAACATATTAAAGTTCATCTTAAGCACATCCCAGTCCTTAGTATTCAATAACCAACTCTCACAAAACTTTATTTACATTCTTATAAAACATTTGTTTCACAGCTTTAACTATTTTTATATTTGACACAAAAAAACATTTAAATTTTACTTTCAGTAAAAATTTTTTTTACTAAAAAACATTTCTATTGTTATTATTTATAACGTAAAACACAAATTTGTTTTATACAATAACACAAAAGCATAGTAAACCACGTAATCATATACCCAATCCCCACCCCATACTCCTCCTATCTCGTCCTCCTACCCACTCACCCCAATCTCATCTCGTTCTCGACTCCATAACCCACAAGTTCGTCGTATGAGTACTCTGAGCAGAATTCAATAGGACGTGTAGGAGTACATGAGGAGAGTAGGTAAGCGAGTGTGAGTAGTAGCAGTGGGTACAGAGGGGTTATGTTATAAACGACAAAATTTTTCTTACTGATATAAAATAAAAAAATATACATAAATTTTTCTTATAAAACAAAAAGTTTAACGAAATAAAATTAAAAGAAGTTTTTAAAAATACAAACAAAGTTAAAAATAAATAACTAAATAAAATAAAAATAACAAGTTTATATAGATTGTTATAAAAACATAAGATAGATCCATTAGTCAAAAAAACCCTAATTACCTGTATTTAATAAATTGTGAATAAAATAGTAACACTGTGACAAACCCACAGAATAAAATGTATAGACTATTATGTTATCCATATACGAAACCAAACAAGAAATCATTAGTATTTGCCATATTTACGAAATAGGTGGTATGGAGTTTTGAACGAATTTTTCCAGACTTAAGTATCTGACTAACTCTAGGAAAAAGGAACCACATCAGCTATCGTACGTGTTAAACAGTTTCTTGTATGACAAAATTTATACGTTACTCCTAGATGATATGTAAGGATACTGTGAACATTTAGATATTAATGTATAAGCCATTTAATTCAGATTAGTCATAATGGTATATAAGCTAAAGTTTCATTGTGCATTAAATTCCCCACCTTCAGGACCTAATGATATGTTAGCATTATTGAGCGAAACTTTTTACTGTCAGCAATAGCTATTTGTTGAAACCTGTAGATAATTAGCTACGTTATGGAACATATGATTAAATAAGTTTCATGTTAACCTGAGATTTAGAAAAAAAACATGATATCGTAGAAGACTGTGCTTATGAAGAACAAGTGTTGAATAGGAATACGTTATAATAACTGGATTATTAACAAAATAAAATGGCTAAAAACAGGTTTTACTTGCAAAATGTTAGTTTTAACAACTTTCTTATTTTCAATTTTTTTTGTAATATATAAGATGTGTTAGTTTGGTGGCGATAGCCTGTACAATAATATCATGTAGTATTTCAGTTTATATTGCATCTTTTTGAATGTGAGAAATACTTATAGTACTTTTAGATCATATTTCAAGTGGTCAAGTATATAATTAAATAGTTAGGTATGATTAAATTGATTAAATTTCATTTAATCTATATAATAGATAAAAAATTTAATAACCCATTAAATATGATATATAAGTATGATTAAGATAATTAAGCATAAAAGTAAGTTGAGACAAGTTAAGATATAGAAATCCAAACGATTTCCAAGTATTATCTTCTATGATAATTAGAATAATAATGACCGATAAAATAATTAAATTTAAGATACAAGATTAGACAGTATTATATCCCATCCCGCAGTATAAAGGAATAATGGATAGGATATGATACAGTAATAAATACACGTAAATCTCCACCTTAGTTATTGATCTAATGTATTATAGACTATAAAATATCAACTCACAAATCTGTTCTAGATAATTATTAGTCAAAAAGATAAAAAAAGAAAAAAACATATATTTTTAAGAAAAATTATAGTAAAATAAAAGGAACCAATATATACAATCTAGATATATTTATTAATTTCCTATAAAATACACTATAAATATGGACGTTGCGATAGATCATTATAAACCAATAGCATACACATACCAAAATTGAATCAATAGATACAAATACGACCTCAATAGATACAGGTTGAGACAGATGTAAAGAAAGAAGAAGTAATAGAGTAAACTGAAAAAGAAAATTACTGATTCTATCTGATTTACATTTCTCGTGTTAACCTTTGCCTTAATAGGACGCTAATTTCTGAATAACTTATATACGGAAATCTTTTTTACTTAATAAGGACACATAAAAAGATAAATTTATGCATGTGAATAGAAAAACTACGAAATTTAGAAGAAAATCAAAAATACAAAATACATATTTTTAAAAAAATCACCAAAGTTTTAAAGTAAATAAATCGAAAAAATAATAAAGTCTTTTTAAATAAACGAAAATAAATTTATAAAAAAATAAGAATGAAATATAAATAAAATAAAAAGTTTTCAATAAAGATCATCAAAAAATAATTAAAGGAAAAGATTTGAACAAAAATCTCTCCAAGATCAATAGAATATAGAAAAGTTTTTAAAATACATAAATGTTTTAAAATGTCAATGATAGTTATGGATTAAGTGAAAATAGAAATCATTATGTAGTGAATAATAAATAATAAACAAACACATCGCTATAACTATTTTGTTTAAAGGAATAGTTCCTACTTCAAGCTTCTCAAATTTCTAAATCGTCTGTATGATACATTAGTTAAGTCTACTACAGCTTAGCAGAGATCTGTTAATATATAATCGGTTTTATACGAATTCCTTTTGGATATGTATATATAAAGGACATAATTATGTTTAGCATAGTTGTACAATTATGTCATTAGTATCAAGAATAGGTATGTTTGCTTAATTGATTGAAAAAACGTGGTTTACTTCACGGGTGTAGCTGTATACATTGTGATCAATTGACAATATAGTTACAAAGGATCTATGAACAATTCTTTAGAATATTAACTATTATATGTAAAATAGAGTATGCATGCACTATGTTACAAAAAGTATGGTAAGTCATAAGTGCTTCTCATTCTATATATTGTCAATACTGTAAGTTTAAGTTTCATACTTGTTGTAAAGTTAACAGTTATTGTGTACTAGATTGTGTTAGGTTTGCATTTACATAGATTCTTAGATTCATTGATGAGCTATATAACTATTATGTGAAAAGCTTTCCTCCTATTACATGCGTATTAGACTTAGTTAGCCAGTTGACCGTCGAGTTACTGGATAATTAGTCTATCGCTATGCATACACATTATTTGTTAAATGTACTATTAATGAAATTACACGATATGTTAGAAAATAGCTTTGAGATAAGTGGTGAATAGAGTACGTGTGTATTTATGTATGTTAATAGTACGTTTTTACTGTTGTTAAGCTGCTAACTTTGGTAATGTTAACTGTTTATCATCGCTTATATCTTTTGAATTGGTTTTAGCTTTGTTTTCCAGGATATTTAACTGCAATTTGATCGTTATATCATCTGTATTGGACACTGTCGTATGCATCAGGCATATATCGTCTCATGGATAATTAGTTAGGTTATGATAAATTTTTGAAAATTACTATGTTAATGAAAATAATCCATGATATGTTAAAAAAATGTATCAGAATTACGTTCATCGCTCAATGTGTTACTGTACTGTTGCCTAAATAGTGAACTTTTTTAAGTTGTTAGCCATTTATCGACGCTAAAGTAGTACGGGTTTGTTTGTTCGTTATATTCTTGTAGTATCAGATGATAGCTATGTTCTTTATTGGGTATGGAAGCTTTGTGCATTAGCATGATAATTCGTCGGTCAGTGTTATAATATAGATTATCGGTTATGAAAATTTGTTAAATACTATTTAAATTGTAAAATACCTAAAGATATGTTAGAAAAATGTGAGTAGGTTACGTTCTGGCCGTTATTTTATTAACTTTACATCTGCTAATACTGAAACTTGTTAATTTAGGCTGTTTATCATGCTTTAGACTGATATAGTTGCCGATGTAACATTACATTCGAGTTCAGTAAGATGTCTATGTTTTTATGGATGTTGAACGAATATTCACGGAGCATTATTATTATAGATCTTAAACTAATGATACAGTACACTAAGTTGTATGATCCCAAAGCAAATTATTAACGGCGCATACCTATATAATGAAAAAATCCTTGTAGTTAGACAAAAGTCGAGGTAAGTACTTCTGCACCTCTAAATATTATTTACCTTACTTTGTTAAGCCTACTCCCGAACCCTTCACTTATCTGTTAGTTCTGCTTAACGTGAATGAGGTTTGTCCAATGCACAATCACATCACTTTACGGTCGGTTCAGCTTGCAGTGAGCCTCACGTTCATTAAGTGAGTGTGGAGCAACGCCGACTCGACTGATTTTCCTTTTCGCCTGTCCCCCCTTTCTTTTTTCCTTCTGCGTCATGGTCTTTGCTTATAATTTGTTCGTGAGCGTTCCCGCCTTGTCCTGACGCGTTAGCCCACCGTATATCCATTCGAAAATCGAATATATCTACCAGTCATCCAACGCCGCCGCAGTTTATGATACCAACGTTGGATGACAGCATATAATAGCCCACTGGCCCAACTTGAGATAATGTAGACAATGATAGTAATTAGTCTAGCGATAAATAAATGTGTAGATAGAGGCATGAGATAGTTTAAGTATCGTTGTACTGTGATATAACTCTATAGCTTCTAATTATAGACTACGTTAAGCTCGGCTGACGATATATTCATGATCGGCATATTCTAATAGATCGGCGATTCGAGTTAGTGGAGGCTTTATTATTAAGGTAGTTTAAGATGAAGATTGAGATGAGAGGATGCGGGGTAAGCTCTGGATAGCTCTGTTTAGGGCTGTTTGATTATCATATTAAAAAATAACGTTATTTTATTTTTTTAGTAATTAAATAAAACTTAAAAAAGTAATAAAATAATTTTTTAATCGTTTTTAGTTTTTTTTTTAATACATTGTATTTCTAAAAAAATATTATTTAAATTTTTTTTTTATAGTCAGTTATGGGATGGTCTGTTTTCTTTTTTAAGCTTTTGGTTTGTCTGGCTCTGTCGTAAACTGTAGCGTTCTTTTCAATAAATTGGTATGTTTGCGTTATCTAATTTGATACGGCGCGTTTTTAATTTTTTTTAATTTTTATTAATTTTTAGATTTTTTATTTTTATTTTATTTTTTTCTTTTGTGTTAATATTTTCGCATCAACTTGCAGGTACGTTTTCTAGTTCAAAAGTTCACATATTTACAAGGATAGATCATAAATAGAAGAAATATATACCAAAGGTTGCGTCCGTTCTAATGATCGATTAGTTTCCGTATTGGGGTGCCGAGCGACCCTTTGGGTGTGTGCCCGGCTATTAAACCCCAAATATATGATTGCCGTACCTGTATATGAAGTACATCATACCAGAGTCTCATCGTTCATTTGTCAATAGTGTCAAAATTGAGGCTGGAGATCCCCTTTTGAGTGAGTGTAGGAGTACGCAATTTAACCCCGCAAATATGATTAATGAGTACGTTCCAAGTTCCCGAATTGCTCATACTCTATTGCGTGAAGGGTGTTAGTAAATCGAAGTCTTCAGCCTTTCTATGGACAATCATTAATTTCAGGGTTTGGGCTCCGGGAGAACCCCCTTTGGTTGTGTACGTATCTAACCCAACATATACAATGTGTTACCTTATATGAAAGTATGTATGACCGAATATTCCAAAGCTTCACCGCCAAATATTTAAATGTTTGAGGGCCCATTCTATCCCCGGGATGTATCTCATTAACCTCTAACAGCGAGCTACGTATCCCCAAACGCGATACCCAAAGCCGATACCAAGTTGATAGAGATTACCATGTTCATCAAACTCTAGCCAGTTGTGATGAGACGCGTTCAGTGCAGATTGCGATGCGGGAGTCATCAGAGAAACAGCGAAGCCGCGATATACACAAAGGCTGAACCAATCAGAGGTATGAGCTGAAGGCGCTCATAAGGCAACTGCAAGGAGAGACGCCTGAATCCCATACAAGCTTGCCTCCAAATGAAGATTCACTGCGTGATCTCAATCTTGCACATAATCAAAATACCCAATGTAATGAATCTAAAGGAGCATCTCAAAATTAACTGACGAGAGCTAATATATAAATAGATTTGAAACCATAAAACTGTGCTAAAATATCAATAGTTTGAGAATGAGATCAATAAAGATATCAGTACATAGTTATATAGATGAACGATATTTGTTCATAAATGATTAGTTTATTGTGTGTGGTGATGTGTGATGTGTGATTTGTGTTGGTAGTTGCGAGATGGTTGAATAAATTGTACAGCTATGATGTGTGCTTAAAATATAATTTATAACCATATATAATAAGCATTGAAGTAAAAATTTAAATACCAACTAACACAAGAAAGGATTTGATTGAAACAATCAACAATGAATAATGCATATCAAGGTTTCTAACCGTTACGATGCCCGATTATTAGGATCCCCGCTAATGCTAAAGTCATCTCGATTAGCTGAAGAATAGGCGCTGACTACTAAGGGGCTCGTTACGCAGGCAATATTTGCGTTCCTCTGGTGGAAGTACCCCCGAAATCTAGCGACTTGAAATTTCGGTGTAACGAGCTTACTATACATAACATATATCAAGTTTGAAAGCGATACCTCGTATCCTTTCCTATCGAAAAGGGGCCTGTCAACTGGAGTCATACTACTGATAGATGTTCCCAATCTTACACAGCTTTACACATATGTATTTGACAGTGCCAGTACCACAGAGTGCCAGTGTCAATGCCACCGAGTGCCTAAGTCAGTGTCGATTAGCGCTTCCCCTCATAGAGTTTAAGTCCGTATGTAGAGCCACTAATATTCTTCTCTCAGCTCTCTCCTCTCCCTCTCTCTCTCGCTCTCTCTCCTTGTGTGGTATGTGGTGGCTTGGGCAGCTGTATGATGTGTGTTCCTTAGCTGTTGATGAGGACTGATTTGGGGCGTTGGGGGGTTCGTATAATTATTCTCATAATCTAGCATTGTAATTTCACATATAGATTCAGGCTGACGGAACGTAATTATCTGGCGCTTCCCTCACTGATCATTCTAGCCTATAATGCGTAATATGAGCATTCATACGTACGACAACTTAAGCAATTCTCACATTGTCTAGCAAGGGCTACCATATTTGCTGCTCTGAACTTCTAGGCGGTAGCTTATTATATAACTTATTTACAACTTCGAAGTCAGCATCTGTGCCTTCAGATTACTTCTTTGTCTGAGGTGAATGCGATTAGGGGGAATATAGCTATCATGATATTGTGAGTGTATGTCTTAGTTAATGAGTGCTGCTATAGATAGAGTTGGGTTGTAGGAGTGATTAGTTTGTGATAGTATTAGGTGTATAACTATAATTGCGTATTTTTAGAAAATATTGCGTAACTGATGAGTGGGGTATAGGATATGATGCTTGTTCTAATTATTCATTATTACTAATAAGTTTTGAACCATTATAAGAGATACATAACCTATGACAAATCTTATCGATGTGTGACATTATCAATAGATATACACCTAAAATCGGCTTCCTCATGATTACCCTTATGGTAGTAAAGATTAAGATATATAATGGACGGTCGAATATACGGATCATCTAGGGGGTAGATGCCAATGTAGGAGGTATATAGCTATTTCTGAACGCTTCAATATGAGTGATTTTGGATATAGGTGTATATAAATATAGTAATGATAGTAACGAAAGCATTGAAAAAATGTAGCTATCAAATATAGTATCACAAGCCATACAAAAGATGAGCACATGTGAGCAAACGTATTATATATTAGTACAGTCATGAGTGACTAATAAAGTATACTTGAGCCATCAAAGTAATAAGTATGGCCTAACGCCCCTTGAGTAGGCATTTAAGGTTGAGGCATCCAATAGTTGAGATCATCCAATATAAGTCGAATATAGATGACGGAGCATTCTCAAGATCCTACAAGGTTCAAAAGAAGCCCACTAATTCCAATTATCCCATTATTATTGGGAAGCTGTTCAATATATAAACAAAAAAGTAAGGCACCACAAGGTGCACTTGCTCTAAGACTCAATCCCAAAGTGGCGCCAGCTTCGCTTAGAAAAAAGGTAATTAGTGAATTACGCAGGAAAAACAGATTGAAGTAAGAGTTCCACAGAAAAGATTGCGTTCATCAAAAAAGGACCAATGCAGGAATCTGCTAGCTAAAGACCATTACTCAGACTAATGATTCAAGAAAGAAGGCACCTCTTATGCTAAGAGCGCCACGAAGAAGTGGAGGAATGCCTTGATGCGACCTTGCGATAGCTCCGTTAGGCTCACGATACTGTAAATAATTGAGATAGTGCGGCTAATACTAAGTAGCAGGGAAGAGGGTCAAGGGAGAAGTCTTGAGGTATGGGGGAATGTCATCTCAAAGAGGTTCATAAAAGAGCTACGAAACCTGCCCGAAGACATTATCCGGGTCAAAAGGTCTAAAAAGTCAGTGTCCTGTAATACTCCATGTAGGGGCGGATAAGGACCCTATATAAACTTGTTGTAACTAAGCAGAAGAAGAAATTTCCGCAGTGGCAGTAGACAGACCCCCAACTTCTTTGAGCCACCATTAGCAACCGTTTGTGATATGAGTTTGCCAAAACAATTTGTTGTTTTATGTTTAGTCCAAGGATGTTTATATTGTCAGCGAGTCAGACGTTAGGGCCGTCGAAGGAGATGGGAAAGTTGAGAGGTCCTTTTTAAGATGGAGATGTGAAAGAAGGCGAGTTTTTTAAAGAGTTTGAATTTATAGATTCGGACCCCACCGAGAAATCCCTTCAGAACTACAAGAATTTGAATCGGATAAGCAGGTGAGTTCTAGGTTAATGGGGGTAAAAGTGATGAAGATTGTGAAATATAAGTGAAAGATGGAAAGTTAGTTCAGCGGCATAAATGTGAACATAGTTATAAGTGCTAGGGCTATAGAAGAGTCATTTGATGAAAAGTAGTAATGAGAGTTTAGGAGAACTCAATTTGAGGAGCTATTCACAATCCTACAGAGAAATGTAGGAGAGGTTCGATAGTCCCTATATTCAACAAGAGTCCGTAATGAACTATTAGCGTAAGAAACCTAGACTAATGTAAAGTTTTAAAAGTACATAAAAATAATAAGGTAAGGATAAACCCAAAGATAAACGTTACATATAATATAGTATACGACGCTAAGTCACACACTTGGTTTTCAAAATATGCTCTATTTTGTAATTTACATAAGCACGCACCACACTCAACAGTAGACACTGAGATAATAATTTCTCTTAGATATAGTCAGATAGTACTATTAAGATGTCCGGTGAATATAGAAAAGTGGGTATTACGACCTCAGATTTGAGGTAATATGATAGTAATATATAGATATTAGATATAAAGTATTTTATTGAGATAGGATGAATAATATTAATAGTGAAAATTGGAACCCACGTGAGGAGTTGTTATTTCTAATAACGATGAGAATATCTGATAATTCCATTTTATTACAATGAATATAGCCTATATGACAATATTAAGTAATAAATTGAGATTAAATAACAATAAAATTATTATAAAATTAATAATAATAATTTACTTACAGTAAAAATGCAACGCGTTAGCCAATTACAGATGTGGATTTGTGAAATGGGAGTTGTGAAAAGTTGCAATAGTGCTCATATTTATAATTGTTAAAATAAAATATCATTTTTCGATATAGTGTTGTGCGATAACTTAACGAGAGCACCTACATGGAACGTTATAAGACTCAACACTTAAGAAGTCCAAAGTTACATTGAATTTCGCAATGATTAAGGTCTAGAGTGGCTCAGTGAATTAGAATATAGAGTGCGGAGAAATGGAAAAAATTAAAAGCGTGTTAGTCTCACGCGAACTACAAAATGACCTCTGTGCGTGCCATCAGTGCATAAACTCTCTCGTGCAGTGCATCATATGCTCTAGTCATCTCATCGTTACCTCATCGTCGTCTCATCCTCTCTCTACTTTTATCTAGCATTATGTAGCGTTGTCCTCACTTCTCTTGCGTTTCAGCTCTCCTGCTGCATACTGAAGATACGTACTCGTCTCTACTCATCTGCTCATACTCTCTCTTCTTCGTCTTTAGGCTTCTCTCTCTCTCTCTCTTCTCTCTACTGCTCTCTCTCTCGCTCACTAACTCTCTCTGTCTCTCTCTCAGTTACCTTATATATATATATATATAGTATGGATAATAAATTATTAGTGATAATTATATTTTTAAGAGTATATATATCATATATATATATAAAGTATATACTTAATTGATTCATATATATATTTGTATATATTATTGTTTTGACTTATCAATTGGTGAGTGCAAGTTACAACAAATTGACAACCCGCTAGGTAGGAAACTGTCTTTGTAGCATGTGCCGAATGAGCAAGAGAGTAGTGATTGGTGCCATGCTCTTTCCGGCCGGAGAGGACCAGCGGGTAGTGGTTGACTTGGGCCAGTAAAAAGCACCGTGGTGGTGTAGTTTCTCCCGGCGAGAGAAGCCGTACGAGGAGGAACCTAGATGACCAAAATTTAAGGAAATAAATATAATTAAAAATAAAAATAATGTACAAGTTCATAATAATTAAAAAAGATAATAAAGAGGCGCAACGTTAATTAGCTCCAATATAAAGAATAAAAATGAATACAATACGTAAATATTAAAATATATTCAATAAAACCCTGATTTTAAAACCCCAGTGTGTCGAACACTTATTAAAGGAGGGAAAAGGAGCAGAGCAGATTGGATAGCCCAAAAAGTAAGTACCTGGCGGCCGCCGAATGTGCACAGCAGGAAGCGGAAGATCCCCTCCAATCTCATCTCTCTCTTCTCTCTCGTCATCTCATCTCTTCTCTCTCAGTCTCTCGTTACCTATAGTAATTAGTAGTAAGGAGTATAGATACGAAGAGAGATATTAGTAAGTTAATGGATATATATAGATATATATAGATATAGTAATAGATTAATGATAGAGATATATAGTGAAGAGTTATAAGTATAGAGTATATATAAGAGAGATATATATAAGTAAGTAGATAATGCCATAAATTAGAGTAGTAATAGTGAAGATAGGTAGGATCAAGTATAGATAATAGTGAATTAATGAGGTATAGTTATATCCTCTTGATGTACGGGTAAGTAGCTGGATACTCTCACATGAATAGTTAGGTGTTAATATAAATAGATAATAACACCATATCTAAGACAATAATGGGTGATATATTACGAGTAAATGAGTGTAGATAATAAGTCAATGTTAGATAAGTAGCATGAATAGATTAACTTCATAACATTAATATAGAGATGCGCCAGTAGTCAGGTGTTATAGATCATTCCTCGACTCGTGTCTGGGCCCCCGCAGATGCTTGCCCAACCCAGGAACCTATACACTTAAGCTTATTTTATTCAATCTCCACTCTTTTGTGCACTCTCCATTCAGAAGAAGTGTGTGAGTAGTCCTAGAACGTATTGTTAACATTCGTCGTACTTCACCCCCCTATTATAGCTCCCTCCTCTCTCGTCCCTTTATATATAACGAGTTTTTGGTATGATTGTCTTTGCGATGTATATTTTATTTAAATTATATATTATGAACTATAATTATTATTGATGTTATATCTATCTTAACTCGGTTTTCAAAATTATTGAATAAACTCTCTCTCTAACTCATGTAAACATTTTTATGTAACCTTACTACTTATTATATTTTTATTTATTATTGATACTTGTTTTAATTTAAAGGAAGCCTGTAAACCACGATTGTGGCAATGGGAAGCTAATAAAGAATGTCCACTTATGTTTAATTATTAATTTATGTGTTCAACACTTGTGTTTTATTTTTATTAACGTAACTTCGCCATTAGTTTGTATTATTTATCAATGCATAGTCTTATGTTAAAGTTGAAATGTGTTATATTAATAATTTATTTAGATAAACTGTAAAATAATCATGTGCGTTTTTATTAGATTTTTTCGTTAATACGAGATGGAATAATGATAATAACTTCTCAGTTTACATATTAACTAGTTAAAATTCATATATATTCGATTTGTTACTGACTCTCACATGTTGTTCGTAATAGTTTTGACGTATTATGGAGATCCGTCGGTTTGGTTGGTATGTATCGACAAGGCCTGCTCGTAGTAACCTTTTGGAAACTTACGATACGCATTAAGGTTGCTGTAGCATTATCATACCTCACAAATTGCACTAGGCACGAGTTGTAGATGCCTCGTCTTAGGAAGGTTAGGTAGATAAAAATGCCGTAATAAGCCTAAGTTTACTTGGAATTTCGGTAGGCGATAGCTGAGTAAGACTGTCATAATACTTGCCAGAGTTAAGTGGTTGATAATTTTTTTATAAAAATGGATTCTGTGGCGCGATGTTTAGCGCAATGTGTCCATTTTAGTTGTTACGTATATATTCTTTGTAATATCTCTGAATGACCACCACGACGCTTTTATAAAAGTGGAACTTTTAACACAGATTGAGTATATATTATGTTCGTCGATGACGCTAACTAATATGTGTCAATTTTATCTTCACATAAGATGATTATAATAAGTTGAGATAGAGGAATGGTAGACTATATGCGTATATATATGTTAACGTATTGTGATTAGATTCTAGATAGTGTGATGAGCTCCAACGTATGGTAGGTATGAGGTATTTATTGTTTGGTAAATCGATTGTTATGTTTTACTAAAGCGCTCACCAAAATAAAATAATAAGAATATTTATATATAATACCAATAAGTAGAACCCTATAGTGATATTAGGTGATATAAGTTAAGAATATATGTGTGATTAGTATATATGTAATATCCTATCATAATCGCGCTTTAGTTGATGCAAATAGGAAATTATTTGTGTTTTTATTTAAAAATTGGTAAATAAAAATATTAGTTAAGTCAATCAAAACTGGCACAGGAATCAATGAACAATGTATAACAATATTCTTACATAGCATCAATGATATAGATAAACATCACTCCCACCAAATAAATGCAGAAGAGAGTATTTACATCCATAACTAAATACTTGAGTAAAAATCTGAATAGTTTTTAAAATTACTACCATTACAGTTGCTATCATTACCAAAATACTCTCGAGTCAATTATTAGATGAAATTCTTAGTTATTATTATTACTTTTCAAATTAAAAGTACCTAATATAATAGCTATTAACATTAATTTTAATTTAATATAATATAAATGATAATCCAAAAGTTAAATTTAAACAACATTTAATTCGCAAGGACTTCAATTGATATATTTTCCTTTTATGATCTAACTAATGTAAATTTTTGATTTACATAATTCCAGATAATGCTTTATACACTACTGATATATATATATAAATATATATGGTATATATAGTATATATATATAATTATATTTGCCCTAGAACTGTCCAAAGAGTAGTTATTATCATCTCTCGCTAGAGCTGTACTCAGAAGAAGAGTTCAGATCTTTGTAGCTCAAGAATTATGAGAAGAAGGGTTACCATCTCTTTTGCCCTAGAACATTGTGAAGAATAAGTTGCACCGTAATAATAGATGTTACATATCAGTTATCAGATACTCCTACAGTTAAAAAGCCAAATTATGTTAGTATATAGATCTAAATGATTTTTAAAACCACAGTAAATACATAGGAGATCCTTGATTACCTGGATTAATCTCGCGAGTACTCCTGAGATAACATGAGCTATAATAAGCACAACTAGGGAGATAAGGAATCGCGCGGAGCTATATAAAAGACTTCACGTGGTAATTTACTCTCAAAATACACCGATTATACATCAGTTAGAAGGATTGTCATCTCTTTCTAGAACTGTGAGAAGAAGTATCACAAAACCTTATGTATTCTGTTATTGATGGTTAGAATTTAATCGTTGGGATTAGTAACTGAGAGACTGTAAGAGGCGTGAGTTAGATTTACTTTTCTCGCCGAATTTAATAAATTTTGGAATATGATATTGTCCATTAAAAGGTCTAAAGAAGGGCTAATGAATGAATTAGTGCGGTGCGGCTCTAAAGAAGTAGCTTGCACCCCAATGACAGTAACAGAATAGCAACAAGGATAACGACCGGTTGGGGCTGCTGTTAACGAACCCAATACATCTCCTAGAACAGGGTACATCGGTAGCGCAACGAGGGCGACGAAAAAAAACGAAGGAGTGAAGGTGGATAGAGGAGACAAGTAGAGGATCTAGAGAGATCGAGAGTGCTTCGCGAAGGCACGCAGAGTGCAACTGAGATTGCTAAGAGAGTTGTGAACCACGTTCTTCGCAGATGAGGGAGACGTCCAGGTAAAACAAGAGAGAGAAGCATTCAAGAGATCCCAAAAAAACCAGTCAAAGGGCCAAAATAAAGAGTCGTAAGGCCAAAAAAGGGTCAAGGGCAGGTACACGCTGCTGATACTTGAAAAATTTAGGGTTTTCTCAAAAAATTTCGGATTTGCCCAGAAAAACGTGTTTCAAAGTTCAAAATAAAAGGCTTGCAAGGCCAAAATTTTTACTGGTCTATTAGTGATACTGCAGGTGGGGGCCCTGGACAATGTTCTCTATTTCAAAAAATTTAAGGCACGGGAGATTGCGTTCAGTACCATGTAATAAACAATATGCTTTATATATTCTCATGAGGTTGCAAAACAGTGTGGTATAGATAGGATATATGAGTTATTAACCACGAACGGAACTCGTTATATTTGTTAAATATTTAAAAATAGTATTTAATAATTAAAGATGAACTTGTTAAGGACTAATCATGAGTTTAGATAATATATATAGGAAATATTAAAGATTAATTATAATATAGTTGATTATATTAATTTATAAGTTTTAAGATAATAATAAAGATATATTGTAGTATTATATTAATATTATTAATAGTTATTATAATATAATGTAGTATTCTTTATCATATAGAAGTAATATATTAAATTTATAACTTAGTGTTAATTCCTCTAATAGTTATATATAGTAGTAGAGCACATATAGTATATCTCAAATGATTATATATATTATATTAATAGTTTAATTCTATTACCAAAGCCTATATTGTGTTAGTATCACTATAAATATATACACCTAAGTTAGTCCATTTGCTAAGAGTGAATAAAATAATATGATCCGATACTCTTCTTCAAGCTCAATATTAACAGCCATAGCACTAAACCTGCTCTAAACCTAAAGCCTAACCTATTTACATATTAAAACCTGTAAACCTTAAACCTGTAATACTAATATTAATAAACTGATAATCACTATAACTACTAAAAACCTAACCGTAGCGAACAAACCTAATACTCTATATAAATTCACTATAAGAATCCTAAACCTTAACACCTTATATCACTACTAAGTGACTTTTAACACGCTTAACACCTAAACCACAAACCTATCTCTATAACACTATACATATCTATACGTATCCATACCCCACTCTTGATGCATACATCACATAAATAATTTAAACGATTTGGGTCTCTGATAATCTATTATTATAGGTTGAGATCTGTGCTAATATAGTATAACAGGTGGTGCGTATTTGTAAATAGTACTTACCTTAATTAGGTATTACATATTACCTAACTGATTTCCATCCGTTTTAGGACAATCAACACTTAACACACACATACAGTACAACTAAATCATCAATCTCAACATATCCACAGCCACATCGAACTACATCAAAAGCATGCTCGATAATCTACACACACCCAGCACCACTATGTTCACTTTGATGACCTTATGAGTGATCAATTATCCTGCTATATATTGGATGTGCGCTTGTGCACTCAATATACTAGCTCCCTGAGCCATATATAAATATACAAGTGAAAGTATTATAAATTATAATGAATGTAGTATATATATGAGCTGCGAACCCGCGGTATAAGATTGATTTTAGGACGTGCACCGTACGAAACAAGGGACTGTCCGAGCATGATAGCTGTCTCTCTCCCACCAACTTAGTTGATCAGAGAGTGAGATATATAGGAGCGTTGTAATCGATGCTATGCTATGTATTACCCCGCATACTACCGCCAGGTATTATATCAGTATTCCTATATATCGACACTCAAATGTACTTCATATGAATATAATGAAAAAATATACACACACATATACTACCCTAAGTTCATTCATTATTATAATTATATTTCAATTACTTATATAAACATCTATCAATTATTCAAAGAATATTATACTTTAAATATTAACTATTATGTAGGTCTATATTACGTAACTACATATATTAATCTCTAATACTAAAACATTTTATTATATCAAAAAATCATTTCGTGAAACTTGCAAACCTGCACAGTATTTTAAATTCCATTCTGATTATTTAACATCGATATATTATAATTAATAACATTTATAGTTACTTATATATACTTTTATATTTATATGCTGATATACTATTTATTTTAATTTTATATAATTTTAAAAGATTGTATGTACGTGAGAAGATAAATAAAATCCTAGATAAGTATGTTTTGATTAATTAAATATAAATATACCAATATTTATTATATACTTTATATAAAACTTACATAAAATATTTTTATGAAAAACATTATACTTATACATACCTTGTAAAGAGGTAATATAATCAGAGTAATTACATAATAGATTGTAGTGATTAAACCTTATTAGCACCTAGTGCGTAGTAGGTATAGTTATATGTCTTACTGTTATTATTATCGTGCAAAAGCTTCTACTCACAGTATTACTTTCTACTGTTTTTTACTTGGCTTTAATTTTCAATTTCCGTGATATAATACTAATTAATTAAAATTATAGTTTTTTTACTTAGCATATTATTATATATATAACTTTTATCATTCATTTTATCAATATTATTTATACGATATTAACATTTTCCTGTATAAAGCATGTTAATCTCTAGTGATATATTATCAAATAATATGATAGATGGTGTTACTAACACCAAAGTGAATAAATATAATAATATGCAGCCATTTTTACGTTTATATTTACTTGCTATTTACTGTTTTACACCTAACTTTCACATAATATTTAGTATTTATATATCTTACTTATAGTTTACTTAAATTATATACTATATTGTATTTACTGCATTATATAAACTTTAGTACTGACTATATTACTTGTCTTATAACTGTCTGCTTACTGTTTAACTTTCATGCTTATGCTTTTAAAACTCAATATTATTATATTTACATTTTATTAACAAAAAATTTTCTTTATACCAAGTATTTTTATATAATCATTAAATATTATTCACTTATTTATATTATTATTTTATTATTTTTATATTAATTTATTTTTTACATTATTTATTTAATTATATCTTTGCTTTTTCTGACATTTCAGCCTATTGTTATATATTTATTTGATGAAATATATTAACACTTATACACACGCCACACACACATACTACACATCCACCTACACACCATCAACACACTACTATCACATAACTACTTACACTTATATACACACACTAATCACTATATTTGATTATACATATATTATTAACACTAACACTATATATTACCTACTTATACACTTACATTTGATATATTCCCATATAATCAACATCATTATTACAATATTTCACACTTACACTATCACACACTAGATTTACGTACACACACCATCACACCACCCACGTCTACACTCCCCATTATATACACATATATATACGTATAATTTATTTAAAACATTTTATTAATGTATTTTAATGAAAAACTACTTCATTTATATATACTCATTCAAATATATAACTAATATAATTATTATATCAATGTTATTAAAATTTGATAGTAAATAAATCAATTTACATAATTATTCTATATATTTTTTATTTATAGGTAATTTTTTAATATATATATCAGTTTAATATAACCTATTTTTTAGTTTTATATAATTATATATAGAAGTATTCAAGTTTATTTAAAAATATATCTTCAAAATATTATTTTTGATTAAAAATTATTGTATAAGCCTTATAAAAAACCTTTATATTAGTTTTAGTATGATTTAATAAAGCTTAAATAATTTCTTAATTTTCTAACGACAGTATTATAAAAGGCCTAACCCTCTAGCACCCCTCTACATCTAGCTATGCCACGTTTTGTTACTACATATTAGATCTTACTAGCGTATCTACTTCCAATCGTTAGCCATTGATAATAAGTATATAATAATAAATCTCAATTATATATTTGAAGTAATTCTTCTTCTGCTATACATTATAACAATAGTAGTTATATTATAATAATATCTCTTATCTTAAATAGGATTTTAAAATTTAAATAAAATAACATAATCACCCTTTACTTTATATATATATATATTCACTCGATAATATATTTGTTATCTTAAATAATATCAAAGTATTATTTATTTATAATATAATTCGTATATTCTTTTCTATATAATTTTAATATTGTTATGAAATAATAATGTTTGATCTTACATATTGCACTTTTGAACTAAATTCACATTTTCAACACGATTATAAATACAACTACATACTAACGAACACTTTTCCTTTTACAGATTACCGAAATCATTTTATCCTCGCGCTCGTTTTAAATGGATAGGGTTAGTTGAAAACAGAAGATGATTGCATGTGGTTGCTTTATTAAACATCATAAATGTGAATTGTGATATTCTAAAATGAATAGAGACACGTCGTAAGTGTCTAAATCCAGCAGATTATTTTTGTTATATATGTGGTGAGTTCACTGTAAAAAATGGTCGACGGTCTCTAACAACAACAGTTAAGAAAGCATCTAACTATTGTTTTGGGTGTCACATTGAAGAGCAGGACAAAGATTGAGCTAACCATATATATTGTACAACTTGCTACACCAATTTGATCAAGTGGATTAATGGAGAAAAATCACAAGGTATGCCATTTGCTCTATCTATGGTTTGGCACGAGCCTACTAGCCACTTAGAAGACTGTTATTTCTGCCTCACAAAGATACTAGGATTTTCAAATAAAACGAAATCAAATATAGAGTATCCTTCTCTTCCATCCCCAATTTGGCCAGTACTACATAGAACTGGATCCAGTGCAAAAGCCACCAATGGACTTGGAAGAATTCAATATCCCTGAAGAGGGAACGGTTGAGGAAATTGAAGCATCAACATCATTTGACCCGTCCTTTGTTCCATTTCATGAGAGGACACTCCATCTCATTCAACAAAGAGCTCGACGATCCAATTAGAGATTTAGATCTCAGCAATGGACAAGCTGAACTCATAGTATCTAGGCTGCAGCAGTGGAATTTGTTGGCAACATGTACTAAAATTTAAGTATATAGACAAAGACATGAGAGATTTTCAAAATACTTCACCATGCAACTGTCGGTATGAGTGTGTACAAATATTGACTGTTTGATGGCTGAACTTCGTTTCAAGCATGTCACAGAAGAATGGAGACTTTTTATAAACTCCTGTAAGACAAATCTGAAAGCAGTATTGCTTCATAATGCTAATGCCAAACTTTCATTTACCATAGCAAGTAAGAATACTGGGTAGATATGATAATGGTTACATTGGCCAAGCCTTCATTACAGTAGCATACTCAGGATAATAGATTATGAAGAATATTACATATGAAACTTAGTAAATTCAGATTAAATATTGCCATTACAGCGGGTCTCAGGGGTCTTCCAAACTTTTTTAGACCTAAGGGCCACAGTGACCTCCACTATTTCGTCCCAGGGCCAAGAACCTAGGTAGGTCATCATAACCAAAGTTTGAATTTGACGCGTACAAGGTGCGATCTGAAAGCGAAAATATAGTGAGACTATTACTTTGTTCTTTGGTGACTATTAGTTTTTCTTACAGTTTGTGTTTAAGTGTGAGTTTTAATTTATTAAAAGTGTCTTAAAGATAAAACCAGTGCATTCCACTGCGGGCCGGGTTGGCCCGCGGGCTTTTGTTTAGAGGTTCCTGCATTACAGTATAAACGATAGGGTTGGATACTCTGTGGAGAATTAAAAATTGTATAGGTATACTAATGAGACTTTAGGGTCGATTCACCAAATACTGCTGTTTCCTTTGCCTATGGGACAGTAGAGCAACAGACAAGCACTATATACAGAAAGAGTAGGCACAAAGAAGTAACTAAGTTCCAGGACTTGAAATTGTTAAGTATCAACCTTTAGTTGACTCAAGGAAGGTATTGCTTCCCCATTTACATATAAAATTAGGCTTAGTGAAAAACTTTGTGAAGGGAATGGATAAAAATGCACTGCATATCTCAGGGGTCAGTTCCCTACATTATGTGAAGCAAAATTGAAAGAAGGAATATTCGTTGGCCTACAGATCAGAAAACTCTTTGAAGAATGACACTTTTGAGAAAGAGTTAACTGCTTTGGAACTATCTGCTTGGAGGGTATTTAAATCAGTGGTTTAGGGATTTCTAGGTAACAACAAAGCTGAAAATTACTAAGATTTGGTAAGAAAACCCTTGGACAGCTATCAGAAGCTTGGATGTCGATGTCCACTAAAAATTTTCCAACACCTTCCTGCTTCCCATTTTGGAATTTCTTTCCCCATAACCTGGGCGCTGCTAGTGACGAACAGGGAGAAAGATTCCATCAAGACATCATGACAATGGAACTCCAAAATCTAGGAAGAGTACATCTTAATATGGTGACTACTGCTGGTTCGAAGATAAAAGGCAGCATAAGAGAAAGAAAAGAAATTTTTATAACTATAGTTGTTTAAAAATTTAAATTTTCTTGTAAACAGTTTTTTTTTTAATGGATGCATTGATATATTTTGTTTCACTTTAGTTTTTGTTTAATGGATGCATTGGTATATTTTGTTTTACCTTTTTACTTTAATATGCGTTTAGTTCTTATATTATGTATATATAATATAGTATATATATATATATATATATATATCAGTATATAATATATATATATATATATATATATATATATATATATACAGTATTTTTGAATAGTTTTTAAATATTTCCCTGTATGAAATTTGAAATGAGCGGTTTTTGTTTATATTTGCCGGTATTATTTAAACTTTCCGATGTCACACAAAATTGGTACATGTTACGAAGTTTTTAATATCATTTTCGTAATCAGCATGATTAATTTAAAATAAAATCACTTAAATGTTCACATAACAGAGAAAAAAGTAAAATTTTGCTGAGTAGTGATTATAATAAATAATTTTATAGCATGCAAAAACCCGTTTTTTTTGCACACCGTTATTTTGTTAATAAATCGTTTTTTTATTCTTTTTTTTCACTTTTTTTTTTATATTATAGCATATTATTTTATTATTTGGCAATTTCTTTTTACTATATCTAGGGCTAATTTTTATGCTATAATAACCTTTGAAATAGTTTTGTTCCGTATAACTGTACTGTACTGTACTGTACTGTACTGTACTGTACTGTACTGTATTGTACTGTACTGTACAGTTCTGTACTGTACCGTACTTAAGTTTAAAACAAATTTCAAAAAAGAATTATCCAGATTTAAAAATTGAGCATTAAAATTGATATCAATTTCTGAAATAAATTAAGTTTGTCAAATTTTTTTCCCAACTCGACATAAACAGAAAAAAAAACTGTCGTGTTTAATTTAAAAGCATTTAAAACAGTTTTTTTTTATGTAGTATGATTATTTAAAAAAAACAAACTATTTTTAAGACTATTATAGCTGTAGATAATAAAAAAAATATATATGAATTAGCAATATAATAATAAATGAAACATAAAATAAATAAATAAATAAGAAAATAATATTTTTTGTGATGTATTATGTACTAATAAATAATAATAATAATAATAATAATAATAATAATAATAATAATAATAATAATAATAGAATAATATCATATAAGCAATTATTATAATAATTAATAATAATGATTTATACTTAATAATAATGTAAGAATAATATTATAATTATTTGCTTAATTTTGTACTTGTAATAATAATAATAATAATAATAATAATAATAATAATAATAATAATAATAATAATAATAATAATAATAATAATAATAATAATAATAATAATAACATATTTTTTCGCCTGGAAAGTTAGCATTTCAAATTAATTAAAACTATGAAATTATAATACTGCTTTTAAGTATATTACAAGTTATAATTATATTATAAGTTATATTAATTATATATTTAAAACTTGAAATTATAATCGAAAAAAGCATAATATAAAACGAACTCAGCTAATATTATATATATATATATATATATATATATATATATTATATATATATATATAGTATATTATATATATTATATATATTCTATATTATATATATATTATATATATATAGGCCTATATATATAATATATTATAATCTATATATTACAGTTGTCACCACCACCCACGGGCAGAGCCCTATTCAAGGAGGGGGGGTTAATATATATATATATATATATATATATATACTATATTATATATATATTATATCTTATATAATATATATATATATATATATATATATATATATATATTATATATATATTATATATATATATATATATATATATATATATATATATATATATATATATTATATATATTTTTATATATATATATATATATAATATATATATACTATATATATATATATATATTATATATATTATAAAATCGGGTATATGATTCTGTCATTTTTTAAAGCAATTATAAGATAAATATATATCTGTGAATATATTTGTTCTCCTTGCATATTAATAAGTTTAAATAGGAATTAATTTTCTGCTTAAATTTGAGAGCTTTGTAACTTGAATAAGTATCTTTTTTTTTTTTTTTTTTTTTATAAAAAAGATATAAAAAAAAATGTGGAAAAGATAAAAGTTATCTCGGCGTACAAAGCGGGAAAGATAGAATAATTGTAGACGGTCGCATGTCGCGAGTAAAACGTCGTTTGGCTAGCTCATTTTGTGACATCTAGGTTTTCATAAATTAATTAGAATTTTTTCCTTTTATATAAAAGAATTTTTTTTTCTTTTAGTTTTTTTTTTTTTTTTTTTAAGCGAGTTACTGCGACAATTTCGTTTCTAGACTCAAAGAAAACGGGAAGGCAGTCGCTTCGTGGGCGGGAAAAGGATATAGGAGAAAAGTTTTTTTTTTTTCTTTTATTTCATTTTCCTTAATAAATTTGATTTTTACCATTCAAAGCAAAGAAATTAATACTAAAAAACTTTTTTTTCCTTGCTTCTTTCATATTCCTTTTTTTTAATATTATATTTTAATCCGTGTACTTGTAAAATATTTTCTCATTAGCCTCTCGACTCGCTTACTCTGCTCTTCAGATGACCGGGAATTTTCTTAGTCGGGCGAGTCTTTTTGATGTGTTTTGGTGTTTAGCGCGCGCGCGTGCCAACACTTAACTCCAAAGGTTGATAAAAAAATACGAAAAAAAAAAAAAAAATTCTTATGCCATGTATAAGAGCAATATAAGCATATAAGCCTTGCTATTAAAACGCACTCACAATTTTATATTATAATATGATATATTATATATATAATATATATATATATTA
>JABUQX010050839.1:55000-61384 GCA_015478945.1 Trachelipus rathkii
TTTACCCTCGCGGATGCGGATGTTAAAATCATAAGCATGTCATGAAATAAACTTTTAAAAGTAAAAAAAAATTAAACTTTGTAGACAAAGTGTATTTTTAATTCATTATATAAAGGATTATGCAATTACTAATACCAAAAAGAAAAAGAAGGATCGGATAAGAGGAAGCGTTTTCCTTACGTTTTTAACGCGTTGGTGAACTGCGTTACCAGAATAGAATTCCAGATAGTTCAGAGATTACATCAGTTGTACCAGTCTATTTTTGTCAATTAACCTTTGCAGAAATGAGTTGTCAAAATTTTAACAAACTTTTCTCTGTCTTGTCATAAGTTTTTAGCTACGGGTTTGCTCCCCTGTTAAATTAGGAAGAAAAATAGTTAATTATCGGTTTACTTTCCGGAGTTTTAAATACCGGTTTGCTTTCCGGAGTTTTAAATACCGGTTCAGCTGAATTTGATGTGGTTTTCTCTCTGGAGTTTTAATACCGGTTTGCTTTCCGGAGTTTTAAATATCGGTTTGCTTTACCAAGCTTTAAATACCGGTTTGATTTCCGGATTTTTAAATACCGGTTTGCTTTTCGGAGTTTTAATTATCGGTTTACTTTCCGGAGTTTTAAACACCGGTTTGCTTTCCAGAGTTTTAAATACCGGTTTGCTTTCCGGAAAGTTTTAAATACCGGTTCAGCTAACCGGATGTGAATCATCTCCGGCTCATCACTGCCGATATGTTATTAACGCTTAAAGAAGCATATGTTATTTAAGCATAACTGCATACCATACTACCAGACTCGAATAATTTTAATTTTAAAATTATTGTGATTTTTCTTGCATGGTATTTGCTCTTCAAATGGAAATAACTCTTAAGGTATGTGTTGTTGTTGCTGTTGTAGCTAGTAGTAGTAGTAGTAGTAGTAGTAAAGTAGTAGTAGTAGTAGTAGTAGTAGTAGGTAGTAGTAGTAGGGAAGTAGTAGTAGCATAGTAAAGTAGTAGTAGCTGTTGTTGTTGCTTAAGTTGTTGTTGTTGTTGTTGTTGTTGTTGTTGTTGTTGTTGTTGTTGTTGTTGTTGTTGTTGTTGTTGTTGTTGTCCTCGTATAAGTTAATAACATTGATGAAGATCGACAAAATGAAAGTATAAACTTTTTTTGTAGTGTAGAAACAGACCGAATGCGGATGCGGATTTTTGTAACGGTTCAAATACGGATGTTAATGAGGATCTTTAAAATTTTACAAGCGTGAATAATACCACATCATTTCACAGAACATAATCAATCACAGAATATAATTGATCTCATTTCTTGAAGTCATACCTTCTATACACTTGAGATTATGGTTGTCGAGATGGTGCTGTTAATTCTGTATATATATATATATATATATATATATATATATATATATATATATATATATATATATATATATATATATATATATATATATATATATATATATATATATATATAAGACATATATATATATATATATATATATATATATATATATACTCTGAAAGTCCGTTTGTAGCTAAATGCTTCATCTTGAGAAAATCTTCATGAATCCATCATCAAGATGTCGAATTTTCATTTTTAAAGAAGAAAAAGAAGATTCTGAATCAAAAGCAGAAATGAATGACCCTCTAAGCTTCGATGATTTGGGCTACAGTGCCAACAATAGACCCTACCTAAGTCGATGATTTGGGTACAGTGCCAACAATGACCCTACCTAAGCTTCGATGATTTGGGTACAGTGCCAACAATGACCCTACCTAAGCTTCGATGATTTGGGCACAGTGCCAACAATAGGGGTATATGGATAATGTTCAGTCATTTCTGTTTTAAAGAAGGTCTCAACAAAGTTCCTCTGTTAAGAAAATCTTTTATATTCTTATTTTAATGAAAAGGAGGAGAGAATTTTTTTTTATTTAGATCCAGGGAAGAATAACCTCCCCCAGGGAAGAATAACCTCCCCCCAGGGAAGAATAACCTCCCCCAGGGAAGAATAACCCCCCTCCCAACATCGATATTTGGATACATTGTCTTCAGATATATTATTCAGTCGCTATTGTGGCTCAATCAGTAGAGCGTCATAGTGGCAAGGGCCCGGGTTCGATTCCTATTCCGGATCCTAGACAGCAATTACCTAGAGGATTTCCCGTCCTAGAATAGGGCTCTATGCCTGTGAGGTGCGAACTTTTTAATTATAAAAAAAAAAAATATGCTGAGTTATGAACTGCCAAAATTTTAGCAACCGATTATCTGCTTAGTCATAAGAGTTAAATACCAACTCGTTACCATATTTGATTTTAAAAAGAAAAAGAGAGATATAAACGGTTATTTTTCCAGAAAAAAAAATTAATAATCGGTCAGAGAAATCCGGAAATATCGGGTCCGGTTTACCACCGCATGCGTCTTACAGGAAACTCATTAACATTGTTCCCCTGTAAAAGATAATTGTTTCGTGACAATCAAAACTCAAATTTTAAATTTAAATTTTAATTATAAATTAAATTTTGATTTTTTTATTCATATGGAAAAAGTGAAAAATAATTTTAGTTTAGAGTCAATTCCATAAATCAATCAATAAAACCTCTTGTATTGAAATAAAAAATAATAATAATAATAATAATAATAATAATAATAATAATAATAATAATAATAATAATAATAATAATAATAATAATAATAATAATAATAATAATAATAATAATAATAATAATAATAATAATAATAATAATAATAATAATAATAATAATAATAATAATAATATTTCTGTAACACAAAACAGTTAGTTGCCCATGAAAATAGAAAGAAAATGGGCATATACATTCCGTTTTCGTTTTAGTCATGAGGGTTTGCCACTTATTAATAAATGAACTTTCTCTGGGCGTATAAATTTTAGGATTTTGTAAAATAGTAAAATACGATGAGTTACAGCCAAAAGCAAATGTTTGTTATGCTTATATATTCTTAATTAAAGCATTAGTAAAAATTTTTTTTAAAGTTTTATGAAAATTATAAAACTTTTCACACTTAATATAAAGCAATCATACTTAGTTCTGTTTCGTGTTATATACTTAGTAAAGGGGTAATATCTGCTATTAGGTTTTACGGCCAGTGCTCTTTTTCAAGTTTTGAAGAGAAAGTGACAGAGGTGTTAAAATAATGAAACTGAAGTGAAACATTTCCAAGTTCAGTTGTCAATAATACGTTGAGGTTCTAACTAACTTCAGAGCTTTAGAGTGTAACCAATGACATATTTTAGAAAAGCTTGCGTACAGACTGAAAAAAAATTATGATTTAACTCAGAATTTAAGCAAAAAAGAGGCACTGGTATCATTTATTTATATCACTTAACTATTTCTTTGAAAAAGCAGAATTATCTCAACATTTTACTGATTTAGGTATAACCATTTTGGTATGGAAAGCATCTTTAAAAGACAGATTTTCAAAATATATTTATAATAGGAATACAATTCTGTAAACGCTTTTAGATCCAAGATACGTGGCCTTATTTTTTTTTTTAACTCAGTTTAATATGGAGAGGGTATTATGAACACAGTCGTGAATTGGATGGTCGAAGATATTGAAACATTTCATCAAATGAAAAACATTTTTCATACTTCTTCCGCTAGTTAGGCTAATTCACCGACATCTGAAACCGCTGAAGTTATGACAAGTGCTAACAATGAAAACGTATTTTGGGGAGTTGAATTTAGTTTTTCATCGTGTTTCGAGGAGATAGCTATAGGAAAGATTGATAAAGCCAAAGAAAAAAAGTAAATCACCCAAATCTTCATCAGTGAATCAAAATATTAATATGAACAAATATTTGACATCTAATAATATTGAAAAAACTTAATCCCTATGACATGGTGGAGAAATAATAAATCTAATTTCAATAATTTAAATCTATTGACTTGTAAATATCTCTCTGATCCACTCTCTTCTATTGAAAGTGAGTGGCTGTTTAGTAGTATGGGTCAAATACACTCTCCAAAACGAAATCGAATTATCCCAGAAACTGGAGAAAAGATTATGTTTCTGCATCACAATTTAAGAGCTCTAAATTTAAAGTACTAGAATTTTGCATGTCTGTTCATGTTCTCATATATTAAAATTTTTAAATTCGATGTTACGAAGATTCTATGTAATTTTAAAAATAAAATATTAAATTGAAATATAAGGGACATAATGATTTTAATATTAAATAAATTATTATTATTAATCAAGAGAAATTATTATTATTATTATTATTATTATTATTATTATTATTATTATTATTATTATTATTATTATTATTATTATTATTATTATTATTATTATTATTATTATTATTATTATTATTATTATTATTATTATTAATATTATTATTATTATTATTATTATTATTATTATTATTTTACATTAACTATTATTATTATTATTATTATTATTATTATCATTATTATTATTATATTATTCAAGTAGCTAATCTAATATTTCAATAAAAATGAACTACTTAGCAACTTTCAATTTGAATTCAAAACATGGCGGTCAACTTTCGACAAAAACGTATCTGTCTAATTGAAAAACTGTAAATATTTGGAAAACAAAGAATCGTCTGTCCTCTTGTTATTAGATTTCACGAAACCTTTTGATACAATAGACCATGATATTCTGATGCTCAAATTAAATAAAGCTGGGTTTCAATGGCATGAATTTACAGGGGTTTAAAACGTATCTGAAAGAAAGAACTCAATATGTCAATTTGGGTGGTACATTCTCTGATAGACAACAAACTAAATTGGTTGTTCCACAAGGTTCCGGAATAGGACCACTACTTTTATCTACACACAAAAATTATCTAATCCATTCCCACAGCTCCTTCTCTATATCTTTCGCAGATGATATATCTATTTTATTTAATAACAATACCCCCGAAACTATCTCTCAAATTGAGTTGAAAACACTCTATCAAACATCATGGCATGGATTGAATCAAATTGACGGTCATTAAACTTGAAAAAAACTTCATACAATATAATAAGCAACAGAAAAGTAGGAAATAATTTTAAAATCAAAATAAATAACAGAATAAACTTGGTCAAATAATACAAAAATACTTGGAGTGTAATTGACGAAAAAGTAACCTTTAAAGAACACAAACTAATTATTAAATAAACTATCAAAATGTATGCATGTACTGGTAAAATTAACAAATTATATCCCATTATCATACTAAGAAATATATATCTTGCACACATTCACCACCACTTAATTTACTGTCTTACAGTGTATGGAACAACTTGTAAAACAAATACCTATTAAATCGTAACAATGTAAAAGCGTATTATACGTCTACTTAGTGAAAGCAGAGATTTTTATGGTCAAACACACAAGTCTGTTAAAAAAAATTTAACACATTGTAATTTGAACATCTACTTATTCTCTCCCTCCTAAAAGAAATACACAAAGTAATCCATAACAACACCTGTAAGTTTTTAAGATTAAGTTATCAAAACACTCAAACTAAAGGAAGAGCTCTCTCTCTCTCTCTCTCTCTCTCTCTCTCTCTCTCTCTCTCTCTCTCTCTCTCTCTCTCTCTCTCTCTCTCTCTCTCTCTCTCTCTCTCTCTCTCTCTCTCTCTCTCTCTTCTCTCTCTCTCTCTCTCTCTCTCTCTCTCTCTCTCTCTCTCTCTCTCTCTCTCTCTCTCTCTCTCTCTCTCTCTTAACCTTCGAAATCACAACAATCTAAAAAGTCCTCTTTACAGACTTACTAGGGAACAGCAAGCAGTAAGTTACACTTTGTTGTATTATATAATAATTTTCCCAATGAAATAAAACATGAAAGATCAATAATTTTATATACACAAAACAAAAAAATGTATATAAATTCGTGCTGAAATATTATTATTATTATTATTATTATTATTATTATTATTATTATTATTATTATTATTATTATTATTATTATTGTGTGTGTGTGTGTGTGTGTGAGTGTGTGTGTTTGGGTGTGTGTGTGTGTTTTATGTATATAATATTTTGTACGTTTGGGTATGTATCAACACAATTATTATTATTATTATTATTATTATTATTATTATTATTATTATTATTATTATTATTATTATTATTATTATTATTATTATTATTATTATTATTATTATTATTATTATTTATTATTATTATTATTATTATTATTATTATTATTTATTATTATTATTATTATTATTATTATTATATACTCTCTTTACAATTATTATTATTATTATTATTATATTATTCTTATTCTTATTATATTATAATATTATTAATATTATGTGTATTATTTATTATTATTTTTATTGATTATAAGCATTAATATTATTGATGTATTATTATTATTATTTATTATTATTATTATTATTATTAT
>JABUQX010050840.1:0-17500 GCA_015478945.1 Trachelipus rathkii
GTACAAAAAATTGTCAGTTTTCTTAGGTTAAAATCTTAAATTCTTCATAAAATGCTTAATATTTGCTCAATGTGTATAGATTTTATACCAAAAGATGCAGAATTTAATTTTAACCACAATGTTTATTCTATGACATTTCTTGTAAATTGCTTATTTAAAAATTATTTACAGAAATATAAAAAACAAATCGACTTTTTTTCCAAAAAAATGACGCAGATTTAATATTTATTTGGTTGTTTTTCAGATAAATAAATAAAAACTAAATATCATCAATTTTAATATTTTTAGCGATGTGACAAGAAAACAGAAATAAACAAATAAATACATTGTGGATTGCTTTCTTTAAACCCCTTAGAAGAATTTCCTTTTTTAAAAAACTTCCCACTTTAAAGCAAGTGCTTTGAAAAGATATCTTTTCTTTTAAAGATCTAGAAAAAGGGGAAAAACCCCCCCCCCAGTGTATCAGAGAAGTGTTTAGTAGTAGAACTATTCTAATCTATGGGGTAAAATTATAATGTTTTATCCCAATATTCTGTCATTGGAATTTAAAACAGAAGCTTGTCCAGTTACCTTGAAAATTTTTATTTACTTGTGATGAATCTATCACAGAATGAAAAGAGGACAAAAATATGAAAACAGATGGCAGCAGGTTTTATTAGAAGAGGCAAATCAAACTAGTTGATTAAAAAAGATTTTCATAACTATATACGATATTTGCATGAGTTTTCTATTAAAAATGACAGATGAAGCATACAAGTTTTATGAGTGAGTATAACATCAAAAGTTTAGACCCAGCTCTAAAGCATTTACTCAAATACTCAATTCAAACTTAAAAATTATAATTTTAACAAATTATAGTTAGAGATAAAAAGTGTTTTATAGAAATTTTTCCATTTTCAGGATCAAAAAAACCAACAGGCATGGCTGCTGCACTTCTAAGCTAGCTCCTGAAACACCTTCTAAAGCCAAATTTTAAAAAAAAAAGAAGCTATTCAAGAAAGGCTTAGTTCAAGAAGCTAGAAAATGGGATTCTTCTGATATGAACAAGCTGCTCGTTTCAAGGACTTGAAGAAGAAAGTCCTCAAGTATCTGGAGAAAATAGAAATCAGATGCTGAAATGTCTGAGTCATTTTCAGTTAGTAATGATTCAGATTCTGATTATAGTGGAGAAATGTCAAGTTCTGAGCAAAATCGAAAAAGGCTACGAATGGTTCAACGATTTATGTGTGACAGGTAATTATAGCATTTCATTAAAGTTACAAAAAGCAAAAAAAAAAAAAAATCTTACAATCGAAGTAGCGACACAAGCGTTGTCCATCTCTAATTGCCTAATGAAGCTATTGATCAATTTGAAAGTACTTAAAAATCTTTTTCAGGCTATCAAATAAGTGATAGAGCTGGTGCAGTTATTGCTTCTGCTACATTGGTAGATTTTGGAGTTATCACCAAAGACAAAATGCAGCATGTTATTGACAAGTAAGGTTTTCTATCATACAAATTACTACTAAATACCGATCTACAATTATGTTAGTATATAATATTATAATTATAATGCTTTAACACTATCATTGATAAATCGTAAAAGAGAAAGGGAAAAATTGCGAGGAGAAGCGCAGAAAGAAGAAAAAATCCTGGTCACAGGAATAGGCTTCGATGGCAGGAGACAGGGCGAGATGTAACTCTTGTGAATGGTGAAATTAATGGGAAATATAACACTTCAACACTGCTGGAGCATTTTGTCATCACTGGTTAGCCAGGTAAGTAATACTAAGTATCAAGCACCTATAAATTATGGAAACTAAACTACCTATATTTATAAAATATTCTGTACCTATGTTATTAGAAAATTTCTATTTTCAGAATTGACTTTTTACCTTGGATCACATCCCCAGAAAGCCCAAGGGATAGATGTGCTCACTCGGAATATTTCAAAACACTACAAGAACAAGAGCTTTCAACAAGACTGAACTTAGCAAAGGCAGATGGAACAAATGTGAATACAGGTCATTTACGTGGTTCCGTTAGATAATTTGGAAATGTTTCTAGGAGTTCCATACAGTGGGATATTTGCTTTTGCATTAAATGAGTTAAATTTAAGGCATATTTTATGAAATTGATGGGGACTACCAAAGGCCAATAAATTTTCTGGAGCATTGGCTCACAGCTGCAATGGCATGTTTCCAAATGGGGTGTTGCTAAGTTTAGGCCAATTCCAAATCCAAATTTGTCATACTAGACAATAAAATCATTGATGACTTTATCGACTGACCAATACTATGCTTATCGCATCTGTTGGCTGTAATCACAGGGAACTAGATGGATTGATTTGGCTTATTAGAAGTTGGCCTATAAACCCATTTTCTCATGCAGAATTCTTGCGGTATTATTAGTATCCATTTCCAAAACCTACCTAAAAATCTAAAAGCTGATTGCCCGAATTTTATAAGGTAAAGGTGTTATTTTCCTAGGTTGGTTTGATATTTAAGATTAATAAATATTTTAACTGACGGTCCCAAAAAAACCATTTAATGTGATTCAAAGAATCAATAAATTTTCGTGCATTCAAAAATGCTAGGACATTTGTTATAAAGCGTATATATATATAAGTATTTTGCTCATGGTGAAAAAAAATTCTCATTGGAATGTTAGCCGACGATGGAAGAGGTCGAAGGAAAGCATTAATCAAAGTTTTGCATTTGAAAGGCGCTCATAGGAAGACTTTCATGGTGAGAAGCATGGATTTCGTAGGGAGGGAACGGCTTGAGGAGTGATGATAACAATGAAAGCCAATGTTTAAAGTGAAAGTGATTATCCCTTCCAATGAATAAAAATGTAAGAGTGTTTTAAAAGCCCAAGATTAATTTCAAAGCTGTTATGTTATTTATAAAATGACCCCAATTTCCCTATGGCACACAATTCCACCGGTTTTGAGACTGATTGAAGAAGATAAAAAACTTGAATTTATCGAAAAACCACTTGATTAAGACATGAGTGTCTCACAGCCAAAATGTTGAAAGACATGTAAAACTGTACGAAGCGTTCAGCATCTGTGGTTGGGAACACGATGCAGACGATGGAGTTATTCAACAAAATTAGGTCCCAGGAATAATTAAAAATTTCAAATCAAAAAAGTGATTTTAAATTTTTTAATGTTATATATTTATTTTCTGTTGTATAAAACATACACCACTGCACCTGACAAATTGTAAGGATTTTATTCTAGATAGTTAATTTGAACATAGGGTAATATATTAGGATCCGTTGTCATATTTTTGTAGGATATGCCACTATTTCAACTAGAAAAAACAATAAAAAATTTAGATTTTTGGCAATAAAACTTCATAAATATAGTTTTAGGAAGAAAATGTTATTTCAATTAAAACAATGTCTAAATGTTTGTGTGTTAGACTCTCTTCTGCCATAGCCTATAGCTATCTATAAATAATATATATTATATTATATATATAATATATTCACACTTTATAAACATATGTTAGAATTAGAATACTTGTGATAAATTTGTTTCTAATATTTACCACCTGAAACAAAAAAATCTAATTCTAATTATTTATAGAATATAAAATAAAAGAGACAGAATTATTAGTATAGTCTGTAATCTTTTATTGTCTAATTTCTTAAATAAGTAAAACAGTCTAACGAACCGTTATTATCTTTTCCCGTTATCAATAGCCAGTAATCCACAAATGAGACAAAGAAACTAAACAAAAAGGACTTACAAAAATAAAAAAGAATGAAAAAGGACAATAGGAAAATAAAGGAATAATTAAATCATCTAGATACCATCAAATATGTTAACAAAAAAAAACAAATTGGAGCCAACAGAAATGTCAACATCTTCAAACATATAAATAAAGGTAATTAAATAAATATACTTTAATCATTTTAAAAACAAACAAATTGTATATACTAAACAAACAAAATGAAAAAAGAAGAAGAAACTGCAAAAGAAATATTATCAGTAACAATGGATAAGCTAACTAACATGATAAAGGAACTAATGGATATTAAAGAAAAAAGAGAAACCAATGAAGAAAGAAAAATGAATTTAATAATACCTAAATTTAGTGGAAAAAAAGAAGAATCTTTTGAGGAATACTTATTTAAATTAAAAGTATGGAGAGAAGTGTCTCAAGAAAAAGAAAAAACTAAAAATAGCACAAAATAATAGGAGGTTTAGCAAGGTGAACCACTAGAAGTAATAATGTCTTCTTAACGAAGAAGAAATGATGGACAGAATAGAGTAAAAGAAATTATAAGACATTAAAAGAAAGATATAGTATAAATAAAGAACAAGAAAGTTATCTTAAAGTACAAACATTGGTGAATTATTGCAAAAAGGGAAAGGAGAATCTTTCAGAGAATATGTAGCAAGGTATGATAAAGCAAAAAGGATTGTGAAAACTTTGAATGATATTAAAATAAGTGAAAAGGTACATTCATACCTATTGATTAGTAATTCTAATATGGAGGACATGGAAAGAAAGCTAATTATAAATAAGATTGAAGGGAAATTAAAAACAAATATTTTTTCTAAGGCACCTAAAGAATCAATTGTAAATATCGATGGAATCAGTATGTGAAATCGCAGAAAAAGAAGGTAATAAATAATTGGTTTAATAATAATAATAAATTCTTTCACAATATGTAAGAAATACAAAAGGAACACAAGTACATTGTCAGAAATTGGAGAAAGAAAGTTAATTTCAATAAAATGTGGTGATTTGTTAAACGTATTAATCATTAAAAACAGAAGATGTGATTGAATGAGAATATATAATGTTTGTTGGAAAATGTTAAAAAGAAGGAAAAAGCAAAATTAAAAGAAACAAAGAAACAAAGAAGATAAAAAAATAATAAATCTAATTTTTCATAGAAAGAAATATTGAAAAACATATATTTAGAAAAATATACATACATATTAATACAGAAAAAGAAGAAGAAGAAATGAATTTAGTAGAGAATTAGAAGAAAGAAAAATAAAATAGAACATTTTCAATAATAAGAAGAATAAAATGACTTAAGAAATTAAATATCAAGAAGATGTAATGCCTTTTAGATACAGGAAGTATAGAGACAGTTATTGGAGAAATTAGATTACAAAATTGAATTAGATGGATTAACTGATGCAGGAAATTACACATAGTATTGCCTAAGTACACATCAAAAGTTTAAGCAAGGTTGTTTGCATTTGGACAAAAACCAGAATATTTAAAATATTAAAAGAAATATTATTGCCTTGTAACATCAAAAGGAAAGAGTTTTGATTTAAAAATCAATATAATAGAGGGTGATGTACCTTTATTACTAGGTAAATCAGCCATAAAAAAGAACTGAAATTAAAAATTAATATTGAAGATGGAACTGTTGATATTTTTGATTTGAATCTACAGAAAGTACAGACCTTTGATAATGAAGGAGGACATTCCTGCATACTATCTGATAGAAAACAAAAGAAAACAGTTGGATCAGTCAATTCAAAGAAAATTGGGTGGAATAAAAGATAGAAAGAAAAATTGAAAAAGCTACATAGACAATTTTCTCTCATTGTGGATAGAATAATTATTTTAAAAACAATAAAAAATGCTAATGAAAAAACAATTAACAGAACGAGATTTTTGGAATATGTAAAGGAAAAATTAGAAGCAAATTGTGAAAAGGAATGCGAAGATATGTAAAAAAAATATAAGAAAACTTCACCAAGACCTGTGGTAGGTTTTGCCATTAGCAAATAAAATGTTAATGAAATAATAATCAAAGACTATTAAGCTATATACGAACCATAACATTTTTTAGTAATAAAATTCTAGAAATTTTAATAAATCAAATTTACCAAAATAAAATCAGTAAAGAAATCATAGAAAGGTTAATTGACAAATGGATTATATATTTTGGCAGTGCTAATAGTATTACGTCTATGCACAAATAGAATTTCAGAAGGTTTATACTGATAATAACAAAATGAAATATCAAATTTCAGATTAGATGTTATACTATACAAACTCTCATTTCGGAATAGTGTAAGCATAATGGTAGTAGGTTTATTAAGGCAATCTAATTAATACAAGTTAAACAAGAGGACATGATAGAAAGAAATAGTTGGATTGGGCAATTTTGCTAAGCAATGGACTAACAAATATTTGGGATATGCACCTAATCAACTTGTTTTGGCAAGAAACATAGAAATACCAAATAGTAGTAGATTTAGATATGTAATAATAAGTGAAAAGAGAGATACTGCTGAGGACATGATTAAAGAATTATTAGAAACAATAGAACATGCTAGAAAAATACATATAGAAAATGAAAGCTCAGAAAAAATAAAACGTGCATTGAGAAGTCAAATACGAGAACATATGTCAAAAAATATAAATATAGGTGAAGAAGTATATTACAAAAAATTAATTGAAATTGAATGGAAATGCACAGAACAATTTTTTTGTGTACATGAAAAAATGCAGCATCTTAAAAAACATGGAGATTACTTTTAAGATCTGTATCAAAAAGTTTCATTCAAACAAGAATACAAAATGTAGTTACAATGATGATAACAAAAGAACTTGAAGATAAAATGAAGATGAAAAGAATGAATATGAAGAAATAGTAACACTGCAAACTATAAAAAATTTTGAATTGAATGGAAATGACACAGAAACAATAATATAGTTCCAAATATTATGGATTGATGGAATCGATAATGAAAATGAAAATTCCAAAAACTTGAAGAGGAAGAGAAGAAAGAAATGACATCAATTAATGAATATGAAGAAATTGATCCCAAAAATGTGAAAATTTGGTAATTACTATGAAATGAAATTAAAGAATAATGATGATATATTAAAATGTTATGTTTATTAGTAGGCTGGCAAAGAACTAGTAAAATATACATAAATGTTAAACTACGCAATTGAATACAAATAGACAGTATATGATATAGCATCTTAAAAGAATTTTGAAAAATATATGGAATTAGATGTAATTGGAAAATGACAGAAAATAGCGAGAAGAAATGTTGGATGCAAACGAGGAGATAATAGATGAAATAGATAATGAAGATGAAGATAGGAGGTAAATCAGAGTATTATAATCTCTGATTGAAAAATTTAAACAGCATAAAATTACAGAGATAGAAATTGGAAAGGATGACTGGTTTTTGAAGAAGTAACTGATAAAGGTGAAGAGACAATTAATGTAAGAGAGGTAATTTTAGTGAAAAATTAATTGCAAATTAACAAAAAAAATTTTAAAGCCAGATTTGGTAGATAAAGGATATGAAGAAACAGTGGAAGAAAAAAACAGATGCACCAACTGTTTTATCTGAAGCAATGAAAATGATACTAACCATAGTAGGAAAAGAACATGGAAAATAAATGCATATGGATATTTCAGCAGCATACTTACAAGGAGATATAATAACAAGAAAAATATATTATATCTAAAACCACCACCAGAATTTAATGGTAAACTATGGAAATTGAATAAAACAGTATATGGATTACAAGATGCTGCTATGATGTGGTATTTATCATGGAAAAGACCAATTACTTAAGTTGGGTCTAAGACAAAGTTAAAATGGAACCAACACTATTTATGAAAGATTCAATTAATATAGAAGGATTATATTATGTACACATGTTAGATGATATTTCATTGGGTAGGAAGTAAAAAATTTGAAAGTAATATAATAAACAAATTAAAAAACATTTGAAATAGGAGAAATAGAATTCCCTAATCAGTTTAATATTTAGGAGTTCAATTAGTCAGAAAAAGAAACATGATAATCATGTAGCAAAAAAGTTACTGGGAGAGATTAAAATTAAGAAATAAAAACAAAAGAAAAATAGAGCACTTAATAAAGAGAAGTAAAAGAATACCAACAATTAATAGGAAAAATAAATTGGATGGCAAGAATACAAGACCAAGTTTATCTTTATATAGTTCGCTCAAGTACACCACCACAATCTGAGTATTAAAAATTATAAAACTTCATAGATTGATAAAAAATACAGAAATGAATTAAATATGATAGATGATAAATAAATGAGAATTGAAAATTAGATAATTATAGGTTATCATTTGCTAATAGAGAGGGAGATAAAACACAACTAGCTGTATAATTTTTGCTGTGGATTTAAAAAAAGGAAAAAGATACCCATAATTGTGAAATCAAAAGTAAATCAAAGGAAGTTACCACTCAAGTTATACAAAGCAGAGGCAAATAATTTGCTTGAAGGTATAGAACCCTACTATATATACAAAAAATGTTGGGAAGAAATTACTAATAAGAATATACCTATAATTTGAAAAAAGATAAGTAAAACACTTGTAGATACTCTAATTCAGGAAAGACAATCAAAAATTAAAAGTATGAGAATTATAATAAGAGAATATAGGAAATATTTTAAAATAATTCAAGAAATACAAAAAAATAAATGGAGTGAAATATGAATGGTTTATTAATTAAAAGATTCACAAAGAAGTAATAATAAAAAAAATGAAAAATGTAATCTCCACAAGGAGTGAAGGATGAAAATGAAAATCTATCAAAAATTAAGAACTTCTTCAAATGTAGATGATAAAAACAAATTTGAAGAAGCAGAGAGGGGGAAGAATGATAAATTCATTTAATCATTTTTTCTCCTTTTCAGTAAATAGATATAGATATAAAATAAAGAGACAAAATTATTAGTATATTGTAAATGTTTGTTTTTAATTTTTAAATAAGTAAAATAAGATTTAAAAGACAAATAATATTTAAACAATATCAAGAGGAAAGATACAACAATAAAAAGGAATATTAACCATAAATAAATAAGAGAAATAAATAAAAGAATGAAAAGGAGCAAAAATGTCATTGATAATTAAATTATCTAGATACCATCAAATATGTTAACAAAAAAAAAAAATTGGAGCCAACAGAAATGTCAACATCTTCAAACATATAAATAAAGGTAATTAAATAAATATACTTTAATCATAGTAAATATATATATATATAATAGCCCGAGAGAACCCAAATATATATATATATATATATATATATATATATAATATATATATATATATTATATATTATTATATATATATATATATATATATATATATATATTATATCATATGTAAAAGGAGAGTAATTCCAGGATCACCAATATTTGTAGAATGTCTAGAAATACGGATGACCCTTATATTACGGAATGTTACTTCCCTTAGATATAGATATATATATAAATAAATATTTATATATATATATTGAAAGTTTTTAATATACCGAAACTTATTCTACGCAGGAATTTTTACCTATATATATATTAAATATTGTTATTATATGGAATGGTTATGAAGAAGAATTAGTAGTCAGGTAACGACTATGGGTATTTACCTGCACCATAAACTAAGAAAGGAGCAGAGGAGCAGTCGATAATTCTGTCCTCCAAATACCCCCTTCTTCAACTCCGGATACTTGTTTCTCAAACGGGGGTAAGTGTCATAGGACCTCGCGATTCATCTACCACTGCGTCACACAAATGCAGATTTATCAGAAGTGAATTGGTCATTCGTACTCGCATACTATATTCACACGTCGCTTTCCTCAATATACCACTTTCTTATTTTTAGATATTTTAAGAATTTCAAGAAAGATGGTGAAATGCACGCCTAGTGATTTTTCATATTTTTACTATTTAGAATTAATAACATAATACACACAAGGAATTTTATACACTCAAGAAATGCATACACACTACAGACCAGCCTGGTTTACTGATAAGTAACCGGGGGGCCTTCATTAATATTAAACTTAATAGTAGTCTATTATCAAATTCGAGCGAGAACGAGGGAGTGGGAACTTTAGAATAAATTAACTTAAGACTACAAAATTCATTTATATAAAAATTACAAAGTTATAATTAAATCATATCTATTTTTCAGTTTATTTTTTTATTCATCGCTTTGCATCATTTCAAGAACTTATCTTATCATTTCTTTTCAGTCTTGTTTTTCAATTCCACATCATTAACACTTATCACAATGAATTCCGTGAGAGACGAAATTCTATTATGTCACGTGATTTTTCAGAGTTCTAACGTTTAGCTATTGAGAAACTTCGCCGCAACGAAGTCGAGCCAATGTAACGCAACAATAAAGCTGTGCAATGCTATTCGGCTATATAATAGCCCCACAATAAAGAATCCAAAATAAAGATTCCACAATAATGCAATAAAGATAAAGACTTCGGCTATATGATAGCCCTGCAATAAAGACCCTGGGGAAAACATTATAGTGTAAGTTATTTCTTAACATTTACATTTTTAGTTGATCATTATTGTTTTTTAACTTAATTTTAATTATTCTTATAAATAGTTTGCTTTGCAGATACTCACCCTATACGGAGGAGTCCGACTGAGAGGGGTCTTTTTGAATTAACACAACTGGGGGATAAGGAAGTTCAGCCACGAAGTAACTGGAAGCGGTAAGTATTTTATAGGTATTTTGCTTATACATTTTAGTTGGTTGTTGTTTCAGTTTTTAATTGATAAAAGTAACATCACGTAATTTTAATTGACTTATTTAATTTCCACTCACCTGTTTAACGTCTTTTAGAAATTTAACAATGACTTCTTGAATCATAAGGGTGTGAATTCACACAGTCTTTTAATTAAACACACTAGGCAACTGCTTGCTATTTTGCTTAAATGTCTTTGGGGGACATGACAGTTCATTGTTTCCATTGAATTTATCCATTACAGAACGTTTACAGATCAAAAATTGTCGAAGTATTAATTAATACAGACATAGACAATAGATATAAACATTTTTAGTAAATTTGAGGCTACACTTATTAATGACTTCAATAAATAAAAGGATAGATAAAGTGTTCAGAATGACTTTCGATATATATAACTAAAAGACAAAACTTTATATATTCCAAGCATGTTCATTCTGAACAATGAATTCTACTCTATGAAATAATAAAAAAAAAGAAGAATAGGGGCTTTCCACTCCCCCTCGACATTCCCCCCCACTAAATCTAAACCCCCTCCTCTGGAATTTTAAATTAATTTATTTTATCCATTTTTAAATCAATTAATTTATTTTTAAACATTGATTAGATTCAAAGATTTCCAGTAATCGGAGGGGAGATCAGAAACAGTGGGAGGTTCATGAGGGTTCTCGAACGTTTATTAATACAATAATGTTATATAAATACTAGGTTACATGAATATTTACACTTAATCAAAACATTTTTTTTCTTTAGTTAGAATGGGATGATACAGAGTAAGAAGCAAGTCGATTGGCGGTATCTTTTTCATATTTTACAATACGTTCCCATTCTGACGTTACCAATTCTTTATGATAGTCAGACAAGGTTCCCCAATGCATCTGGTCCATGGCCAATCGTACACAGGATGTAATAATGACAGGAATATTTGGATCTAAAGGGGGTCTAATCTCAAAATTTGATCTGTTTGAGTTCGGTGACGAGTATAAAGGGGAAGAAAAATTTCTGGTAAAGGTTGAATCAATAGGGAGATTTCCACTTGACGACTGATAAGATCCAGAGACATTGGTCGACCTTATCTGAGAAAATGGGGGATTTTGACTTTGAAAAGGGCGAATAATTTGTGGTTGATGTGCAGCAGAAGTGGAAGGTACTGAAGTGTTTTCTGGTACCTGATATGGTGTATGCGGCACATATTGGAGACAAGATTCAATGATTTGATCGGTATTGTCAAAGTCATGAATATCCATAAGTTTTCGGGGATTTCTTGGATAATTTACTCTAGCTGGGATAGGATAATTCCCATGGGGTTGACAATTATTATTATTATATACACGACTACGAACATTACACCTATTAATTGAAAGCAAAGTACTATATTTCATCATCATGGCTTCTAGAAATCGTTTATTGGGATGTAACCCATCCGGAATTAATGGCGAGTTCATTATCAACGTTAAACTGTTTAAATATTTTTGATGAGGAGTCAATTTAGGGTCCGTTATATTGGTGTTTATCACGTAATGATGGTTTAGGATTTCATTCCCCAAAATGACATTTTTGTGGGGCCACAAATACTGAGGGGTAGCTAATTTTTCAAATTCGTTATTACTATGAATTGAGTGGGCACGCATTTTTTCAGGGGCAAAGATGGGGTCATCGATACCGTAATTAGCAAATGACTCACCCCAATCACGGATAAGACGTTTTTTGTTGAAAGAGTACATGTCCTGTACTGGCGGAATCAACAAAGTAACCTTAACATTTGGATTCGCATTTCGAGCAACAGTGGTAATATGGGTCATTATGTTAGGGATCTCTTTTATCTCAAAATCAGGAACAGGTTCAAATAACGTGAGTTTCCTCCCGTCATTATTTATCAACTCTTTTCTTTGCCACGCCATGGTGGTCAAGGCCCAAACAATTATATGTTGGGTATCGGGAGTCATTCTCGCTTCAACTCGAGTAACGCACCCAGTTATGTGACGTCCAGGACTGAAGTCCACCTGCACGTTAATACCATATCTTAATTTTAAAAGTTTTTGTTCATTACGAAATAAGCAAGCAGCTGAGGCACCCACAATTAAAAATTTCATCTTTACACTTACGCGATATGCACTGCACTTGAACACTAATAACTTTTGTGAATCAATCACTTTTACTCATTGACTGGTGGTAAACGAATAACGAGTTTTGTTGAGTTACCACACAGCTGAAAAAATAAATTACCATTAAATTTCTTTCTAAAATGTTAGACCTATCACTAAGTTATTTTCCATTATACCATTAGTCAAAAAATGTTTATAGTCTTTTTCCATGATACCTTTTTATAGCAAAATAAATTAAAAATACATAAATAAATAAATAATACTAAAATTAAATAAATTCATAAAATAAGAAATTTTGGACTGTTTAGGAGGATAATTTATTATGGACTGGCTTTCCGATACTGTACACATTTAATTATTTTGGAAAATAATTTCCAGATTTAATCATCACTTAAAATATATAAGTAGTTACTTCCCATTTCCCCCCTTCCCTCCGGTTTCCCAAAAACCCAGAAGATGGTAGAAGAGGCAGGAAAAGAGATAGAAAAGAAAACTAGTGAGAGGTATGCCAAAGATATTTTAGCGGCATATACGTAACGATATAATTGTGATATCTTCAACATCAAAGATTATTCTTTATTTATTATAAGGGGACCAAGTAAAGGAACTAAGATCTCTATATTGAAATGGAATGGACAGGGAAGGTAAATCTATTGGATCAATTGAAATTACTTCGATCTTAGAGCCCACTATATGTAATAATTCTAATTGATTTATATCGGGTAACAGCTCATTATTTTCGAGAGCATCAGTTCCCAACACCATTAGTTCTGGTAAAAATGCAGAAGGAATGACTAAGAATTTTATATGTTTGGTGATAAACTTAGTTTTGGGGAAATGCAATTTCATTTCAATATAATGGGTGACAGGGACACTGTGATTACGGTGTAGTCCACTAATTTCTTTAAGTCCTAGGGATATTGTTGGATGTAACTCTAAATCTTTTATACAAATATTCACTACTAACGCTACTAATCAAACTTTACTACCATTTACAATCTATCATCCTAGTTGCAATAATGTTTGACTATTAGGGCTAATTGCGACAGGGAAAGTAAACGAGTCAGTTCTTTTTGTATTTAAATTTATTTGGACAGTACGTAATCTATTTTCATATATTGGTACTGTGACTGGGATGGAACCATTTTTATCCTTCGTTTTTATTTCACAATTATTTTCTACTGTGGAGTTACTTCCAATGCTTAATGGGAAAAAGGGCAATATATCTTGTGCAGATGTGTTTTCTACATCTTGAACGGAAGAGAAATCATTTGACCTGGATTCATTCACCCAGGTATAATTACTAGGAGAATATTGACTCTCATCAATACCACTAGATTCATTTTCATTCTCACTATGAACTCCAGAAATATTATCAATAGAAAGGCAATCACTTACCCTACTACAAGTTACTTCTTCCATATTACAAACATTAGAAACATGAACATCTAGACACGACTGATTTTCATCACTAATAAGTAATTCATTTATGTCTTTCACAATAGGATCAGAGGCATTTAGAACACAATAGCTTTCATAATTATTAACAACTTCATTTGTACCTTGAACACTACTATTAACAGCATTCAAAAGACACAGACTTTCAGTACTACTAGTTAATTCTTTTGACTCTTTTATACTGAGAACAGTTGGAACTGGTAAGTCATTTAATATTGGTTTTTCCGAATTTTTCACTTTTGGTGAGGTAAATTGGGTAATCTTTTCAACAGAGTCATTTATCTCCATGGGTGTAACTTGCTTAGTTTCCTCCATTGGTGTATTTATTACCATGGGAGTTTTACGATCGACCAAAGGTTCGGGTCGACAAGGTTTTTCAACAATACCCAGACCTTTACGAGGAGAATGGGCAAAAAGTGAACGTGAACTATTACTGGAAACATAAGTATCATTTACCACATTCTTTTTCGGAACATTATCTAAGCAATTCACTCCAGGATGCAATTTCTTACAAAACAAACAAACCACACTGGAACTACGACTACTCTGAGGGGAAAACAAAGGAGTCGGACGTACTCTGCATTCAGCTATCTTATGACCTTCTTGTTTGCAATAACTACAAATACCGAGGTATTTGTAGCATTCATTTAGACTATGGCCCACCTTATTACAATAATCGCATACTATGTCGTAACGATCAACGTTCATACGTGGGACATATGTAAAGTCAGATCTGTAGCAACCAGATGATGATGATGAATAACCATTATTCCATTTATTAAACTTCTTCCCATAATAGTATTTATATTATCTGGTTGATTAGACTGTTTAGGAGAAGAAGCTACGCTTGGTCTTTAACAGGAATAGTTATATTTGCCTTACAGTGCTGGTTCAAATTTATTACGGGGAGCGATATTCAGAAGCATTATTACCAATTGGGTTTTTTCAAGCTTTCAGCTAGCATGATCAAGACTAGTTTTATGTCATTAATAAATATTCAGGCCTAACTAAGCTACCTTATAAGTGACGAAAGGTTAGTATACACTTACGTTTTTTAGACGAGTTGTACAGCTGAAGTTTTTCTTTTTTTTGTATGGTAGAGTTATTAAATTGTTCATATAGTATAATTTTTGTAGTACTTTTTTGTGAATTTTTAAGAACTTCAATGGAATATTAGGATCTAGGAGCTTTACTGAAACATCCTTTCAGCTATGAGGGAATTTACAATACACACAAGCAAGAAAGGCGCCCCACATATACATCATGCAGTTAGGATCCTGACAATCTGAAACAAATTTCATACAAGGTTGCAAGTGACAACAAGGTATCAGAAACGTCCATAAGGTTAATATGTCCTTTTGGATCTACAGTGTCTCGGTTATGAGTATCAGCCAATTTTGTTTAATTAATTTCTCAAGGGAAAGCAAAGGAAATTTAATTTATTTAACTTAATTTAATTTCTCGAATTGCTTAAATTTTTAACATTCATACAGAAAACCATGGGATTACAAAAATCCTAGAAGCGATAAGCGTGAACCAAGTCCACAAACCTACTCAAAATAATGTTCCTATAACGCGGCGAGCAAGAACACAAGGTCCCTGGGGCGCCATTTAATGAGGCTATGTAAGGGAGAGTAATTCCAGGATCACCAATATTTGTAGAATGTCTAGAAATACGGATGACCCTTATATTATGGAATGTTACTTCCCTTAGATATATAAATATATATAAATAAATATTTATATATATATATATTGAAAATTTTTAATATACCGAAATTTATGCTACACAGGAATTTTTTCCTATATATATATTAAATATTGTTATTATATTAAATTGTTATAAAGACGAATTGGTAGTAAGGTAACGACTATGGGTATTTACCTGCACCATAAACTAAGGAAGGAGCAGAGGAGCAGTCGATATTATATTCTGTCCTCCAAATACCCCCTTCTTCAACTCCGGATACTTGTTTCTCAAACGGGGGTAATTGTCATAGGACCTCGAGATTCGTCTACCACTGCGTCACACAAATGCAGATTTATCAGAAGTGAATTGGTTCATTCGTCTCGCATACTATATCACACGTCGCTTACTCAACTATACCACTTTTTTTTCAAGTATTTTAAGAATTTAAGAAAGATTTGTGAAATGACACCCTAGTGATTTTTCATACTTTTACTATAGAATTATAACATTGATAACACAAAGGATTTTACACACTCAAGAAATGCATACACCTTACAGACCAGCCTGGTTTAATGATAAGTAACCGGGGGGCCGTATTAATATTAACTTAATAGTAGTTATTATCATATATAAGCAATTCGAGCGAGAACGAGGGAGTGGGAACTTTAGAATAAATTAACTTAAAACTACAAAATTCAGTTATACAAAAATTACAAAGTTATAATTAAATCATATCTATTTTTCAGTTTATTTTTTTATTCATCGCTTTGCATCATTTCAAGAACTTATCTTATCATTTCTTTTCAGTCTTGTTTTTCAATTCCACATCATTAACACTTATCACAATGAATTCCGTGAGAGACGAAATTCTATTATGTCACGTGATTTTTCAGAGTTCTAACGTTTAGCTATTGAGAAACTTCGCCGCAACGAAGTCGAGCCAATGTAACGCAACAATAAAGCTGTACAATGCTATTCGGCTATATAATAGCCCCACAATAAAGAATCCAAAATAAAGATTCCACAATAAGGATGTGCAATGGTAGTCCAGCAACGGGACCCTGGGGAAAATATCATGGTGTAAGTTATTTCTTAACATTACATTTACATTTTAATTTGATCAATATTGTTTTTTAACTTAATTTTAATTATGTTTATAAATAGTTTGTTTTGCAGGTACTCACCCTATCGGAAGAGTCCGACTGCGAGGGGTCTTTATGAATTAACACACTGGGGGATTAAAGAAGTTCAGCCACGAAGTAACTGGAAACGGTAAGTATTTTTGGGTATTTTGCTTTATACATGTATGATATCTTAATTTAGTTTTATAAATAACATCACGTAACTTCCTTGACATTATAATTTCCACTCACCTGTCAACGTCTTTTTAGAACTTTAACAGATGACTTCTTATTCCACAGGTGGTGACTTCAACGAATATTAAAGCATACAGGCTATTTGCTTAAGTTGCTTAATTGATTGTGAGGACAACGTAAATTTCAGATTTCCATTGATTTTAAATATTACATAAAACTCAGAGTCAACAAATGGAATTATTAATACAATGACTAAAACAAATAAATATAAACACATTAATACATGAATAACTTATTAATGATTTCAATAAATAAAAGATAAGATAAAAAGTGTTTCAGAATGACTTTCGAATATATATAACTAATAGACAAAACCTTATATATTCCAGCATGTTCATTCTGAACAATTGAA
>JABUQX010050840.1:20000-42600 GCA_015478945.1 Trachelipus rathkii
GTTTGATTATAACGAGTAATGCCAAAGTACTCTTGGATCCAGAAGGATAATAGGAAAATGAATGGACTGAGGTTCTGAATGTCTAAGGCACCAGCAAACTAAAATGTAAAAATGGCAATGACATTAGCAATAAAATTGAAAGAATAAAAAGTGCATTCGAAAACAAATTCGTTGTAAGCACTTGTCATACTGGCAATTAGTGAATCCAAGTGCTAATACAAACCGTCTGAAAGTATGGATCTTAACAGATGTCGAAGAAAGAGGTTCATCTAATTTTGATTAATGCAAGACATTCAACAATGAAAAGATGGTTATCTGTTATCGGACATCAAAACTCAAAGCATTTGCTCTAATATAATACAATTACAAATGACAACTGCACAAAAAAGAAATTTCTTGACCAAAAAATATCAGTTTTTATTTTATGCTAGCACGTATCATTTTTAAGTGTTGAATTGAGTACTTTGTTGAAATGATACAAACCTGAAGTCCTGGTTACTCTCACCATTCTCGAAGAAATTTAGCAGGTCCACTTTTGGACACGGTTCATATATATATATATATATCAATATATATATAATATATATATATATATACTGATATATTATATATATTATATTATAATAATATTATTATATATATATCAAATATATATATATATATATATATATAATACTATATATATTATATATATATATTTAATATTATATATATATATATATATTTATATATATTATATATAATATATTTTCTTTCACATTATAATATTAATTTATGATAAAAAGTTTTCAGAACAGAGTATAAACTTCTAATATTTCTTCATTTTTTTACATTTTAACATGCAATTATTCTGAAAAAAAAAATTGAAAAAACCCAAGGGGGCAAAATAGTGGGAGGGTCCGGGTTGGATTTTAAAAAAAAAAAATATTTTGAAATTTATATTAGTATATTATATATATATGATCATATATTATATATTATAATATTATATATATATATATATATATATATATAATACTATATAATATATATATTATATATATATATATATATATATATATATATATATATATATATTTAAGTATATATATATTATATAATAATATATATATAAATATAATATATTATATATATCATACTAATATATATATATATATAATATATATATATATATATTATATTATATATATATATAATATATTTATAGTTTACATATATATATATACTGACTTCATATATATATATATATATATATATATATATATATATACTATATATATATATATATATTATATTATTTATATATCATTCTATATATATATATTATAGTATACATATATATTTCTTTCAACAAATAAATATATATATATATATTATAATATTATATAAATATATCATATATATAATATATACTATGATATATATATATATATATATATATTATATATATATATTAATCATATATATATATATATTATATATATATATATATATATATATATATATATATGATATATATAATATATATATATATATATATATTATATATACTATATTATATATATATATATATATATTATATTTAATATATAATATATTATATATATATTATATATATATATAGTATTATATATATAATTATATATATATATAGTATATATATATATATATAATATATTATAGATTAATATATATATATATATATATATATAGTATAAATATAATTTTAATATTTAATATATATATAATATTAAGATATTATATATAATTTATATATTATATTATATATATATAATTAATTATATATATATTATATATATATATATATATATATATATATATATATATTATAACTTTCTTTCAACAACTGACTTAAAATGATTTTATAAACATTTCACTAAGTAAAAGAATAGAACAGTACATTTTCATTTTGATATTACTGTTTTTACATGATTAGTATTCTGAAAAAATAATTTGAAAAAACCCAAGTGGCAAAATAGCGGGTTTTTCAAGTGGGCTTTTTTAAAAAACCGCGGTGGGTTTTTTCGGGTCGGTCCCACTCATGCCAACCGCCTTGAATATATATAATATATATATTATATTATTATAATATATAATAATATATATATATATATATATATATATATATATATAGTATATGATATATATATTGCAGAAGTTGAGTGTTCTTTGAGAAAATATCACTCAATTCAACCTTTTTTCAACATCTCCTCAGAGAGTGCTCTGTATTAGATGCAATTATTGGGAGACGCTGGTTAAAACAAAATGGATTTTAACATCTGAACTGTAAACATGGTTTTTGAATATAGAGAGAGCCATTGTTAGAGTGGTTTGAAAAAAAATTCGAAACGAAACATGAATCGACATTTAAATGCATCAGATCGGCTCGTCAAAGACTATTACTGATCTACTTTTGTATTTTGCGCGCACCGTTTTTCGCCATATAATGCACACACGTAGATTGTTTCTATAATAAAATTCAATTCAAGAAATCCAGCGTATTTTTTCATAAAACAAGCTGGAGTGAACTACAATTAGAATTAGTTTAGATTAGAAACAGTATGACCACTAAATGGACTACCAAAATTGAGGGAACGTATGATGTTTGGAGGTGAAGAGAAGATCGTTAAATGCTTCCATATTATACGAATTAAAAACTACTGAGTAATTAAGTTGCAATTTAAAGAGAATAACTGTGTATCCATTTTTAACATCTTGAGACTCCAATCTGATCGATGATGTTGATAATATTGTTGAGATTTCTCATGGCAAGGAAGCTCTTGATTCTTTTTAAACTACATTATGATAAAAGGAACAGATCATACTTTTGAAGAAACATAAAGTTGCTAAAAATTTTAGATATAACTACTCCCAATGTCATCTATTGAAAGCTGAAAGATGGCTTTTCTAGATATAAAAAGCATTAAAGACGTTATTCGGAATGACAATGGACAAGAATAGACTGAATGCCCTCGTGAGCTTGCAACTTTTAAAGATATCTTGTCCTAATTGTTTTTGACGTCTTGTGATTGACTTACATGCAAGTCAAAAAACGACAAGAATGTGACTTCAGATACAAATTTCAAAAACCTAGCAAATAAAGTTATGAAATAATTATTATGGAATAGTTTCATATTTTTTATTTTAAAATCATTGGAATAGGTAACTTTTTTAATGTAATTGGTGTTACCTGGACGAAGTAAATACTGCCAGAGTTTGGCTAACCTTTAGTACAAAATGTATTATATATCAGTATAATATATATATATATATTATATATATTAATATATATATTATATATATTATATAATATTATATATATATATATATATATATATATATATATATATATATATATATATATATATATATATATATAAAATATATTATATATAATATATATAATTATATATATGTAAAGTCGTTTTGTGATTTAAAACTAACAAACACCCTAGAGTAGACCACGTAGATATCAGTTGTCAGGGTCTTTCGGCCTCTAGGTGGACGACGGGGGGGATTTCGTCCCCCCTCTGTCCCTCATTCAAGCTCGAACCCCCTAAAATGAAAATTAAGAGGCATATTTCATAAAGGGGGGAACGACACCCATGGGCGACAGGGGGGAACTTCCCCCGTCGTCATCTAGAGGCCGAGAGACCCTGACTTCCTGATATCTATGCGGTCCTACTCTAGGGTATTCATTAGATTTAAAAACGAAAACGACTTTAATATAATAAAACCACATTCGCTGATTGCAAATATGTAATTTGTTTTTCTGTAAATGTCGTACTTTACGATATTATTTTTTAAAAATTCTGGTAATAAGCTTTATGCGCTGATTCCAAATATGTAATTGGTTTTTCTATAAGTGTCATACTTTTCGAGATAATTCTCCTGGCCCTTTTTAAATTAATAAAATTAATGTAACATATTGGGGAAGCCAAGCGGGCAGCTGCACACGGGGTGTCGTGTACCCAATACTTTCCTCCTGCTGTGCGCCTGGGCCATCTCCCTGTTTAAGATTTTCTTCATCTCTTTGCGTCGGGCTTCCTCTCTGGCTGGCAGTCATGTTGGGCGGAGGATGCTCGTGGCGCCAAACTTCGGAATGTCAAACCCGTCCTTGGCCGGTGGTCTTCATCTAGTAGGAGGAGTCGCCTCTTGGAGGTGGTCCTAGCTCGTTTGCGTCTTGGTCATACAAATCTCACTCATGGATTTTCTTAATGTCGCGGGCGTTTCCCCACCGACGGCCATTTGCTCACCTCAGTGTCCTCTCACAGTCGTTCATCTCTTTGTGGATTGCGTTGCCATCTCGACCCTTAGAAGCAAGTTCTTTCCTGACGTGCTCACTATACCTCTTCAGCATCGCCTTCAGCACATCTTGTCCGAATCATCTCACTTTCGTAGTGATCGCGTTTTTGTATTCCTATTGGAACTGAACATCTTGTATAAGATCTAACCATCTCAGCCTTGTCTCTTTCGATTCTCGTTAGGGATTTCCCCTGTCGTTAAGTTTTACTAACACGGTATAGCCGTATTCTTATGTGCTGTGGAGGTCCCTGTACATCCACTCAAAAAAAAAAAAAAAAAAAAATTTATTATCATCATCATTATCTACCTCCTTTAACCAGATTGGGGATTAGGTGCATATCATGCACCAGAGACAGAAAAGTAGTAGAAGAACTTGACGTAAATTGAAAGGGGGGGGGGCCCTCTCTTAAGTGAGAACTCGTCAGAGTCAGAAAAATCCATCCTAGAGCTTCACGAGACTGCAATGGACCCTCACTGTCGTATCTCGTCAATGTGGAGTTAAATCCCTACGGTAGGCCCACAATCATACCCCTTCGCAAAACCTCGCCATTCACTCCTATTATGCACCTTTCTTCTCGCCTCTGCCAAACTCATATTCCTTTACTGACTCAATCCACTTTTTCTTCTGCCTCTAAGCCATTCGATTAGCAGAACACTCACCACTATACATCTACTTAACCAATCGACTATCATCCATCCTTTTCATATTACCACACCATCTCGATGTACTTTCATTTATTCTCTCGTTTACTATTTTCTTCACAACACACAACACCTTAAAGCATTCATTCCTCATTTTATCAATTCTTCTAACACCTAACACGCTCCTAAGATTGTCCATTTGACCAGATTGTACCTTGATCTATGCCTCTTATTCCACACCATAGTTTAGAAACTATACATTAACACGGGTAACTGCATACTCTCATGCAAAACACTAGCGTACTTCAAAGTTAGTTCCTTTACATTCACCAAGGATTTAATTCCACCAGCCACCTTCCTACCATTTACAAATTTCTTACTTCATTCTTCATCATTCGTTTCCTTTTCATCCAACACATAACAAATATTTCAACTCAGATATTTGTTTCAATTGCTCACCATCCAAAAATGATTTTGCACCGCAGATTCTCCTCACTCACCATCCCCTTACTCTTATCTACATTTACTTTCAAACCCCTCTTTATAAACACCCTACCAAACTCCTCCACCAATCCTATCAAACTTTCTTCAGATTCACCACACAAAACCAAATTTTCAGCGTTCAATAAGCAGGGCACCCTCCACTCTCTTCCATTCTCCATCAGTATAACACCTTCCCCTACCACCCCTACCACCCCTACCTTTAATTCTTCCATAACCCCCATCCATATACGGTACTAAATAAATAGCCATGGAGACATACTGTATCCCTGCCTCACTCCACTATTAATATTACACTGTTTAGTCTCGACTCCATTTATTTTTACACACGTTTCAACCTATTTATCGACATAAATAGTTTTTGTTTTATTCAAAAGCCTACCACCAACACCATATATCACTAACTCCTGCCATAGAACTTCCTGATTTATTGTCATTCGCCTGTTGCAAGTCCATAAAATTTAAATAAAATTGTCATCTCTCTCATTTTCTCAATCATTTGTTTCAATCCACTTCTAAATGCATCTTGTTCTTCGCCAATCAGTCCCTCAGTCACTCGACGCACTCTTGCAACCATAATACCACCATTATCTTCCCAACAACACTCGATAAACTAATTACCGTATAGTTCATACGGTTTCTCTTATCCCCTTACCCTTATATAGGGGTAATATTACTTCTCTCCTCCAATCCTTCGGAACTATATTCTCCATAAACGCCTTGCTACACAACTTCCATTTCCAGTCAATCGCAATCTCTCCTCCATTCTTGACTATTTCACCAGTTACTCCATCTATTTACCTGCGGAGTTACCATTCTTCAACTTTTTCATTCTACCTATTACCTCATCCCCAAAATACTTATTTCTTCTTACACCATTAAACCCACACACATTCACCATCACTTATTCATTTACTGATAATGTTATGCAGATTTTCCTCCACACTCTCCTCACATCCCTTTCATCAGTCACGAAAGTAACCCATCTCCCTATTCATATTCTATGAAGATTTACCTTATTCTACTTAACATTTCGCACTTCCTCTCCAAAAGAGTTTACTATTCCCTTGTAAGTCCCCATTCGTCTTCCTTCCAAACTGTTCATTTCTTTTTTTTCCTCCTACGTATGCAACTTTGTCTTCCTTTTTTTCCTCCTTATATATCTCCATAAACCATTCTTTCGAAACCCTATTATTCCGACTTTTAGCACATTCAACTCACGCCACGCCACGACTTTTAACCGCTTGCATCACCTCTTATCCACCACTCTACTTTGAGATTCTTTCTTCTTTAGCACATCACATACTTCTCTTGCACTACTAACAAAGGCTTCCTTTATTTGCGTCCAGATTTGTTATGTTTCTTCTTGTTCACATTCAACTAATTTATTTTTCAAGTGCTCTAACATACTTTACCTTATAACCTTGTTTATTTAACTTCTCACTCTTAATTATCCCTACTTTCTTTATTATCTCTCCATCCACGCCCTACTAACTTAATCTTACATAAAACAACATAATTATTTGATATTCCCATCCCCAACCCTCTCACCGATTTATCGTCCATTCACATACTTCAGTATCTCTGTTGTGTGATGAGATGTACCCTACACCCCAAGTGCCCAGTGAGAGATAATCTCATTTCTTCGAGAGCACTACTTCCCTCCCTCTTTCCCTTTAGTACGCCTTTGTGGTTGATTTATTAAACTTAATCCTCTACTACAGCGTTTTGTATTTATATACTCATATTAACTTGCTTTCTTTAGTAAGTAATTCTTTGTAGTTTCAGCATTGCTTTCCAAAATTAAATATATTTTTTCTTTATTTCAGGAACTGTTCGGGAAAAAATGGGAAAAAATATCAAACTTCATGGCAACAAAATCGGCCAATCAAGTTAAAAGGTATTATAAGGAATGGTCCCAAACTGGTAATGTGATTCCTGATTCTGTGAATTTGGCGAATGATTCAAGCATTTATCTTCCCTTCTCTAGGGATAGTGATGAATTCTTTCCTGAAACAGATACCAATTGCTCTTCAGATACGTTACGGAGAGAAAATGTGGGTAGTAATTTAGTGAGTGATGGTGTTTCTTTTTCATCATCATCGTCATCATCATCATGTGGCGAAATTCAGCCTTTTGGCTTTGAAATGTCAATGGGTGAGGATATTGTTGTATCATCATTAAATGATTGGAATATAGGATCTCAGGTCTCAGTTATTGGATCTGAAGAGGAATTATTTGAAAGTTCTCCAGAACTTTTAGGAAGAAAATTAAAATGTGAAAAATCAAATAAAATCAAAGCTTCATCTAAGCTGCTTAAAAAAGGAAATTTAGGGAAAGTAAAAAGGTTAATGAGTGATAATAAAAAGAAAATGAAAGGGATTACAAGTCCTTCAAAATATGCGCACAACAGCTTTAATGTAATCCTTAATTCAAAATCTATTCCTTTACTAGAAGGTCAAATAATACGTATAAACAAAGATGAAGATGAAGAAAGTGAAGTTAATATTGATGAAAGTGATGATGAAAATGTGATTGAAGAAGCCAAAACAAAACTTGTGTATGATGAATTAAAACTTGATTCGTGTGATGGATTGTTATTAGGTCTTACAGAGGAAGAGAGAATTTGTTTTCAAAATATTTCACGAGACGAGTATCAGTTTTGCTTGAACTTAATTCTCAAGTATAGTGACGCTGATATTAAGAAATATATTGCGGTGAGAAATTGTATTATCGATGAATGGCATAAAGTTAAACCTTTTAGATTAGACATTAAAAAGTTCAAAATTTTCATACCAGAGGGCGACATTCTATTTTATAGCGATATATTTTCTTATTTGGAAGTTAACAAATTTATTAACGACTGTAGGGTTAATTTATCAAATAAAAGTAATAATTGCAACACTTTCAAAGAAATAAAGGTAGTGAAAAAAGAAACACCAAGTCGGAAAAAAACCCTTGTAACTAAAAATGTTTTAGATAGTGGAAACCTTCATGACAATGTTGTTAAAAAGGGTGGAGGGATAACCTTTAGCCATGATTCATCGGGTACCATAGTAGATGCTGTTCACATTCCAGAATCTTCATCTGCAAAATTTAAAACTATTGATTCAAAGAAAGAGTTTGATGATGCTCATATCAAATTGATAAATTACAGTCATTATGACTCAAAGTATCCTGCGCCTTTTAAATTACTCTTACATCCATTGGCTATCCTTTCGGTTGATTTTCATTCTCACTCATCATTTTCTGAAGTTATTGGGTTGTTGGGAGGTTTCTTGGATGCTACAGGAGTTTTGCATGTTGCCCAAGCTATACCAACCAGAGCAATGAGTTCTGATTTAGAATGTGAAATGTGCCCTATATCTCAGAAGGAAGCCTTTGTAGAGATCCAAGAAAATGGAATGGAAGTAGTAGGATGGTATCATTCGCATCCATCATTTGACCCGAATCCTTCTCAAAAGGATTTAGATACCCAGGCGCAGTTTCAAAAGTGGTTTAGTAAAAATGGCAGCCCTTTCATAGGCTTGATTATTAGTTCATATGGCCCAACACCTAGTGCTTCACGAGCTTCACTTATCCGTACTTTTATTTTAGATTCGCCTCCAAAACAAAACAAAAGGAGAAGCGAATTTTTCAAAGTAGCTCTTCCTTACGAACTAAACTGGAGAATTCAAAATGAATCTGATATGGAGTGGGATAGAATTGAATTGATACTTAGAAATATTTTGCTTCAAAGTAAATTTCAGAGTGGCTTAGTTTGCTGGAATGATGAATGGCTTGATGGAATAACATACCTTCAGAAATACATATTTTCTCTCGGTTCAATATTGCCAAGCTACAATGAAGAGGTTATTAACCTTGTATTTGATTATTTAATAGAAACATTATAAGAAAAAATAAATATTATTATGGGATAAGTGTTTTCAGAAACTTTCCTACCATAAAGGTACAAACAAAGGTAGCAGCTGATTGATTTCGTGTTATTAATATTAAATCGGCCTGTAATATACACTAATTAGGACATTAAAGTAGTACAAAATAAGTTAATTTAAAAATATTTTTATTTTTGTTGTAACTTGTATCCCGAGGTATCTGCGGAGTCTACGCTTCTATATTAAACTTGGAAATAAAATTTTTAGAATTCAACTTAGGAGATACCTAAAAAAAAAATTTACCTAAATGAAACGGAGTAAATTTTAGGACATAGAAGAGGTACAAAATGAGTTAATATTTAAAATCTCTTAGTTATAACTGACATCCCGAGGTACCTACGCCGCCTTGTTAAAGGTATCACTTTTGTCTCACTGCAGTTCACGGGGATTCACTCCAGTATTTACTGACAGCTTTAAAACCGGGGACGGCGTGGGCGAGTCTACTATCTTTCTCGACCTTTCATAAAATAACGTTAATAAAAGTCACTAGAACCCAAAAATAAATTAAGATAAACAAATATCATTTAAGTTAAAAACTTCGGCTAAGCTTGGTTTAAAATATGGTTGTCAAAAACTTTATAGGCCTACAGCCAACCCAACTATCTAAATTAATCATATGAACTGATTTAATTAAAAATATATACAAATACTATTAACACCACTATTTATAATTAAAAAAAAATTATACAATAAGATTCAGAATCCCATTACAATATAAAATCAAAATTATTCATGGAGTATATAATTTTTTTTTTTATTATTATTATTATACACGCTACCACCACTCGCAGGCAGGGCGATTTTCAAGGAGGGAGAAAAAAAGCATCCAATCCGATGGGCGCAGACGTGGGCCTTAAAGAGAGGAAGATTGAATACAACATTAAAAAACATGATGGTAAATAGTTCCATAAAATAGATGTGCCTGGAAAGTAGGTACTACAACTACTGAGCCTCGAGTTTCCAGTACAATATTTTCCAATATTCATGTGAGAGCAAGGAACCTCTTGTGCTACGATGGAGGAATGCGAAAGGTCAACTCCCTTGAGCGCCTACCATTGTAATACATATAGAAAAGAGATTGAGCGCCAATGTCACGTCGCAGAGAAAGAGGGTCAAGGGAGTTGAGAATAAGGAACAGTTTATTAATCTTTTGGTCTCAACCCTATCTTAAAGAACGGTGGAATCAGAATCACCCCAAATGTGAGAACTACTCCATACAAGGGTGGTTGAGACCCTTATTTAACTGGAGTAACTGAGCAGAAGAAATAAGTTTCAGTAATCTGAACAGAATCCCTTTTTCTTTGATGTCACCTTGGCAACCGTTGTGATAGATTTCGAAAACAATTTGTTATGTTCAGTCCAAGAATGTGTATGGCATGCGTCACTACTCTCTAAGCTTCTTTCCTTTTGGTTTCCTTCTTCTCTTTGCTTACTCTTGTCAAATTTTCTCTCTGGTCCGCGTCCAATCAGCACTCGTTTTGATGGATGCGACTTCTTCCTCTTTTCCTGTTAAATTGTGTTGTTACCGGCAAGGTTTGTTTTTAGATCTTTAACTTTAATTCTTACTTTTCATCAGCGCACCTCCTCAGCCTGTACTTCTAACTACTGTCACATCTAAGCCGATGTTCAATCTCCATTCTTCCCACCTCATTTCAAATTTGCTCTCTCTTTAGCGGTGCCTCTCGTCTTCAGCGTTCTTATTCTATTCTTACCGACCTGGATAGGATTTCCCGGTGGGGCCGCCGCAACCTTGTGAAATTGAACTCATTGAAAACTCGACTTCTTTCCTAACTTTCCTATTTCCTTCGACGGCTCTAACGTCTCACCTGTTGGGAACATAAACATTCTTGCTCTAAACATTAGCAAAAAATTGTTTTGGAAACCTCATATCACAATGGTTGCTAAGGTGACCTCAAAAAACTGAGTTTCTGTTGTTGCGGGAATTTTTCTCCTCTGCATAGCTACTCCAGTTATATAAGGGCCTTATCCGCCCTTGTTTAGAGTACTGTTCTCACATCTGGGGTGCTCCAGCTCCACTCTTCTATTGGATATAGTTAAGTCTAAAGCTAAGAGACTAATAAACTGTCCCCTACTTTCAAACTCTCTTGACTCTCTATCTCTGCGACGTGACGTTGGTGCACTATCTCTTTTTTTTTTATAGATGCTCAGGGGAGTTGGCCGCTCGCATTCCATCTACATTGCGTCGCTCACGTAGTACAAGGGGTGGATTTTCCTGTATTTATTTTCTGCTCCTCCTTGAAAAGGGCCCAGCCCGTGAGTGGTGCTAATCTGTTTAAAAAAAACTGGTGAGACGTTAGAGCCGTCGAAGGAGATAGAAAGTTGGAAGGTGTTTTTGAGAAGATGTGAAGAAGTCTAGGTTTTAAATAGTTGAATTTCATAAGATTGTGGTGGCCCACGCCGAGAAATCCCATCCAGATCTTTAAGAATTGAATTGAAAAGCTGAAAACGAAAGGGTAACTCTAGATGCAAAAGGGGAAACAGATTTGAAATGAGAGAAGAATGGAGAGTTGTGCCATTTACATAAGAATGAACAGAGAAGTTCAGCTAAGAAGATCTTTGATGAAAAGTAGGAATAAAGTTTGAGATAGAGCATAGCCTTGAGACACAAGAGGAAACTAGGAAGATGTCCCTCCATCAACAAGAGCTGAAATGGTACGATTTGAAATAAAACAAGATATGAGTAAACAAAGAGAAGGAGAAAACCCAAAGGATGCGAGCTTGGAGAGTAGCGACGCATGCCATACATGGCCAGAAGTCTTCGAAGTGTCCAGCGTCACCAAACAAGACTCCCCCGTGGTCCCTAAGGGCAACAGAAGACTAAAGATCAGTGAGTAGGAAAGTATGTCACCAATTCACTTCGAGCGTTGAAAGCCACACTGATGATCTCAAAGAAAGGAATGATATTCCAGATGATCCAGAAAGCGAGAGTTAAAGAGTTTCAAAGAATTGAGACAGAATACAAGTTAGAGCTATAGGACGATAGTTAGAAGGAACAGAGCTGCTACCTTTTTCGGGATCGGTTGAACATATGTACATTTCTAACGCTGGAAAGGTATTAGTATTAAGGCATAGAGAGTAGAGCTGAACGAGGATAGGCGCCAGCTCAGAAGCACATTCCCTCAGAAACGGGGAGGAATGCCATCCGGGCCACTAGACCAGAACAAAAGAAATAAAGAGACAGTAAGAAGCCACATGGGCCTATCGAGACTGTTCTAAGTCCAACTAAATATTTATTAAACTTGCTCATGTAACATACATAACCTACACCATACCTTAAGGCTTGTCAATATTTTAAGCAATGACCAATATAATATATACGCCAACTACCAAAAGCAAAAACTATAGCTAAGGTACATGCAAACCACACTGCAAGCTTTAATAAGGTTGTTTTACCGGTAGTTACAACATGCGGTTTTACCTTAATAAATAACTAAAAAAAAAATTTTTGCTTAGAGAAAATATACTGTATGATGCCCAAACCATCCATATACCTATCCAATCTTTCTTAAATTTTGCAAGTAAGTCATACTCAACAACCTCCTCTGGCAAACCGTTCCAAAAATTAACAACCCTATTACTGAATGAATGTTTTCTCTCATCAAGATTACATGTCTCCTTAATTTTCTTATCTTGTCCAGTGGTCTCTCGTCCGTGCTCTTAGTTTATTGGTTTCAGTATTATCAGTAGATGTGAATATTTTGCAGACTTGTATCATGTCCCCTCTAAGAAATCGCCTTTCTACAGAAAATATTCCTAACTCCTTCACCTTCACCTCATAGCTCTTACACACGAACCCAGAAATCATCCTGGTTGCTCTACTTTGCACTTTCTCCCGCATATCTTTCTTTTATTAAATAAGGGGCCCAAACGTGCGCACAATAATCTAATACTAGCCTAACGTTGCTATTATACAGCTTATTTATAACTTCCTTACTCTTTTAAACGACATTGCGATTTATTATACCTAGCGTCTTAGAGCTATATTCCTTGCTTCCAAACACTGATTAGCTACTTTCAGATTACTGTTTATAATCACACCTAAATCTTTTTCTTGGTCAACAGACCCAAGCCAATCCCCATTCATATCGTAGTTAAATCTTTTATTCGAGTAACCTAGGTGAAGAATCTTACACTTTTTACTATTATTAAAATTCATTTTCCACTTATCTGCCCACCCTAGAATTTTATCAAAATCATTCTGAATCTTTATACTACCATCATTATTCCTTACTGAGGTAGCCACTCTGGTATCATCTGCAAACTTAGAAACCTTACATTTAAGTCCTTGGTCTAAATCATTTATATATATGAGGAACAATTGTGGCCCCAGCACTGAACCCTGTGGGACATCACTCTTTACGATTTCCCATAATGACTTATATTGCCACTAAGTAGTATACATTCTTCTATTCCACAACCACTCTTTAATCCAACCATGTACCACTCCACCTATACCACGTTGCGATAACTTTTGCATCAGCCGTATGTGGGGAACCTTATCAAAGGCTTTACTGAAATCTAAATAACTAATATCAACTGGATCTCCTCGGTCAATGCAGCTGGTAATGTATTCCATAAATTCTAAAAGGTTTGTCTGACATGATCTACCCTTTCTAAAACCATGCTGAGAGTCATACAGTATCTTATCATATAAATATTTCTGTATATGACCTTTCAGTAATTTTTCCAAAACTTTTATAACAAGAGATGTTAAGCTAACTGTCCTATAAATTCCTAAATCTTCCTTACTACCTTTCTTATAAAGAGGCACAACTATTGCAGTTTTCCAGTCCTCTGGTACACCTCACCAAATGTTATAGATCGCTTAAAAATCAATTACAGTGCCGTTCATATTACTCAGGATCCCATGCACCCAATCATGAGTAATATTGGTAAGTAGATACATGGAACACCTGAAATTAGGAGTACGAGGAGGGGGTGCCGGAATCATCCACGGTGGGATTAGATGGAAAAAGAATATCAAAGAAATTAGCCTTTTCAGAAGGAGTGTTAGCAATAGAATCGTCAGACCGAATAAGAGGGGGTAAAATTCCTAGAGATGCTTTTGGCAAGAGACCAGGAATTTTTATCAGTAGAGGATCCAAGAAGGTGAGCACACTTCCTTAGCCTATCGAATACTAGCCCTGCAACGATTCCGGCCAGAATGAAAATAGTAAGGGTGATAGAAGAACGAGAGATTTTCCCAGTCGATACTCATTATCTCGCTTCTGAATGGCACGAAAACAAGTGGTATCGAACCATGAATTTTGTGGAGAAAATGATTTAGTTGAAGATTTAATGAACCTGCCCATCCCTTCTGTGATTACGCCCTCTACCGTTTTAGCAGGCACCGAGGCGTCTTTCGAGCCAAAACAGGATCATTCCAATAGTAGTTAGCAAAGAAGCGACCCAATGGCCTCCAATTAGCTAGATTAAAGTGGCAGAAAGTTCCTTTAGGGCAGGGTGGAGCTGCTGTTGATAAAGTGTTATACTTAAAAGCTACAAAATTGTAGTCAGAGTTACCGACAGGAGGGAAAATGGTGTAATTATAACTAGGAGTAGTGAGGCATAAGTCAAGCGTGTTTAAGAACTGGTTTGGGAGATCCGAAATATGTGTAGGTTCCTTAATCAACTGTTTCAGATTCTTAGGAATACTGAATGATCTTTCTTCCTTCCCACCAGTATTAGTATGAGAGGAGCCTAGCCATTTAGTGTGGTGTACATTGAAATATCTTAAATAGAGGATCTCTGCATTTGGATGAGAAGATGCGATGGGGTGATGGATGAGGTGCGCAACATACACCGGAGCAGAAAAGCGGTAGAAAAACATTGCGCAAGTCGAAAAGAAAGCCCTCCTTACCGTCCCTTTTATACCTTTAAGTGATAACTCATCGCAGCCAGAAAAATCCACCCCAGGGCTTCACGAGACCACGACGGACCCTCACTGTGACATGTCGTCAATGTAGGGTTCATTCCCTTGGCAAAGCCTACAACCATACCCCATCACAAAACCCTGCCATTCACTCCTGTTGTGCACTTTTCTTCTCGCCTCTAATAAACTCACATTCTTCTCCTTCAGGCATTCCTTTACTGACTCAATCCCCTTTTTCATCGGTCTCCCAGTTTGTCGATTCCCAACACACTCGCCAACATACATCTCTTTCACCTACCAACTATCATCCATCCTTTCCATATGCTCAAACCATCTCAATGTACTCTTGTTTATTCTCTCATTTATACACCTTTCTTCACACCACACAATTCCCTAATGAGTTCATTTCTCATTTTATCAGTTCTTCTCACACCTAGCACGCCCCTAAGATTGGCCATCTGAACACATTGTACTTAGATTTATAAATTTTATTCCAGACCATAGTTTTTCTACTATACATTAACAGAGGTAACAACATACCCGCATGCAGAAACCCTAGCGTACTCAAGACTTAGTCCCTTTATTCCGCCAATGATTTAATTGCACCAACCACCTTCCTACCATACACAACCTTCTTACTACAATCTGCATCACCCGTTCCCTTTTCATCCATCATATATCCTAAATATTTAAACTCAGATAGTTGTTCTAGTTGCTCACCATCTAATTTGACCACACCGCGGACTCTCCTCACTCACTACCATAACCTTACTTTTTTCTACATTAACTTTCAAACCCCTCCTTTTACACACCCTGCCAAACTCCTTTTCTAATCCTGTCAAACTCTCTTCAGATTCGCCACACAAAACCAAATCATCCGCATAAAATAAGCAGGGCACCCTCCACTCTCTTCTATTCTCCATCATTCTAACACCTTCCCCTGCCACCACCACCTCTAATTCTTTCATAACCCCATCCATATACAAATTAAATAACCAAGGAGACATAAAACATCCCTGCCTCACTCCGCTATTAATATATAACCAATCGCTTTCACCTCTGTTTATTCTTACACACGCTTCCCTTTCGCCATACATACTATAAATTCCATTCAGAAGCCTACCACCAGCACCTTGTATAATTAATACCTGCTACAGAGCTTCCCTATTGAAACTGTCATACTCCCATAGAAAGTCCATAATATATATATATATATATATTTATATATATATATATATATATATAAATAAATATATATATATATATATATATATATATATATATATATATATATATATATATATATATATATATATATATATATAAATGTAAGAATTATGGAGTCTGGGACAGGAGGGTGCTAGCCCCACTGATGACTCTCCTAAGTAGCCTCCGGGAAGAAACGCCACTCATCGCGACAACGCTTCAACTCTTCAACAACGAAATCCCTCTTGAAGGTGGTTCTCAAGACAACTACTTGCCTCCCTTCAAATTGGTGACCTTGGCAGAGTGACATGTGCCAAGGGAGTGGCACAACGAACATCAGCAAGCAAGCAACCATCAAATCAAGTTTCTTCTACTGGGCGCAACTCTGTTCGGTCATCCTGTGCCGCCTCTTACCGTGCTTCTCACTGCAGGTGCGGACCAACTGCACGTAAGAGTACAGAGTACGAAGCCTTCTCAGTGACCTTAATGTGTGCATGCCTGGCTCTCACCTGACAGCCCGCTACACGCTACTACCTGACATCCTTCCAGGTCCGGAGAGCGGGAGTGTGCTCGCGGCATTGTCACTGGGGGAGTTCTGTAGCGTCTGGGACAGGAGACTGCTAGCCCTACTGATGACTCCTAAGCAGCCTCCGGGAAGAAACGCCACTTGATCGTGACAACGCTTCAACTTCTTAGCATCAAATCATCCATTGAAAGTGGTTCTCAAGACAACTACTTACCTCCCCTCAAGTGACATGTGCCAATGGAATGGCACAACGAACATCAGCAAGCAACCCATCAACTCAAGTTTCTTCTACTGGGCGCTACTCTGCTCATCATCCCGCCGCCTGGCCGGTCGTGCTCACTGCAGGTGCGGACCAACCACGTAAGAGTACAGAGTGGTTGATTTCTCAGTGACCTTAATGTGTGTGCACACCTGACCTTCTCACCTGACAGCTACTCGCCCTCTTCAACCGACGTCTCCTTCCAGGTCCGGAGAGCAGAGTGTGCCCACGGCATTGTCACTGGAGTCTTCAGAAGGTCTGGGACAGGAGACTGCTAGCCCTACTGATGACTCCTTGGCAGCTCCGGGAAGAAATAACGTTGTTTTTGATTTGTGACAACGCTTCAACTCACAACAGCAAACATCCTTTCATTAGCTGTGGTTCTCAAGACTCTCACAAACCCCTTCAATATATATATATATATTATGAAGGTAGTGTTAGTTGACTTGAGAACCACCTTGACCAGCTTCTGTACACTTACGTGCAGTTGGTCTGCACCTGCAGTGAGAAGCACAGTACAGGCGTTACAGGATGACTGAACAGAGCAGCGCCCAGCAGAAGAAACTTGAATTGATGGGTGTTCATGATTGCTTGCTGGTGTTCGTCGTGCCACTCCATTGGCACATGTCACTCTGGTGGTCACCAATATGAAGGTGGTAAGTGAGTTGACTTGAGAACCACCTTCAATAGAGGGTTATATATTCGTTGTTGAAGAGTTGAAGCGTTGTCACGATAAATTGGCGTTTCGTCCCGGGGGGCTGCTTTGGACTCTTCAGTGGTGGTCGCAGCCCCCTTCCACCAGACGCCACAGAATATATATATATATATTATAGAAGAGTTATATATATATATATTAATATATATATATATATATATATATATATATATATATATATATATATATATATATATATATATATATATATAGACATTTATATGGTTGACTCCGTTAATATTAGGTTAGTTTAATTTAGGTTAAGTTTGGTTAGGTTGGGTTAGTTAGGTTAGATTAGGGTTAGGTTAGGTTAGTTTGATTCAAAAATTTAATGTATTTATCTAAAATTATTAAAATAACGATACATTAATTATTGATTTTCGCTCCGGAGCTCAACCACTTATAAATATATTCATATATATATATATATATATATATATATATATATATATATATATATATATATATATATATATATATATATATATATATATATATATATATATGAGAATGTGTGAGATATATATATATATATATATATATTCAAATGTCTGAGAATGTGCCACGAATATCGATCTAAAACTATACACATATCCTACAAAAAAAAAAGGGAGATATTTGGACATGTTGGCTATCATCTGTAAGACACTGTCCTTCAACCTGTAGTCAAATTTAAGACTGTTGCCCTTCATGTAAAAAGTTACAAGAGTTGCAATGTTAATGGTATATCCAATTTGACATTCAAGCATTCCATTATTTTTTTTAATCCTTATTTCAAGACGTACTGAGTTTCCTACAAAAAACAAAACGGAATATTCAGACATGTTGACCCTCATCGGTAGAACACCGTCTTTCAACATGTCAAATCAAAGACTGTTGTCCATCAGGTAAAGAGTTACAAGAGTTGCAATGTTTATGGTATATCCAAATTGGCATTCATGCATTTCAATATTTTGATCCATATTTCAGGACCTACTATGTTTCCTACGAAAAAAAGGGAGATATCCAGACACGTTAGCCCTCTTCAGTAGGGCCCGGTTTTTCAACCTGTTGTCTGATCAAAAACTGTTGCCCCTCTTGTATAAAGTTACAAGAGTTTCAATGTTTATGGTATATCCAAATTGGCATTCCAGTATATTAACCCTTATTTCAGGACCCACTATAGGTCCTACATAAAACTGAAGATATCCAGACATGTTGGCCATCTTCAGATGGACACTTTTTCAACCTGTAAAATCAAAGACTATAGTCCCTCATGTAAAGATTTATAATGTTAATAGAATATCCAAATTGGCATTCAAGAATTTCATTACTTTTACCCATATTTAAGGACCTACTATGGGTCCTCCAAAAAAAAAAACGAGAGATATCCAAATATGTTGGCCCTCTTCAATAAGACATGGTGTTTCAACCTGTAGTCAAATCGAAGACTGTTGCCCCCATGTAAAAAGTTACACGAGTTGCAATGTTAATGGTATATCCAATTGGCATTCATTCCATTATTTTGACCCATTTTTCAGGACCTACAAAAAAAAAAAAAAAAAAGAGATATCCAGACATGTTGTCATTCATCAGTAGGACACTGTCTTTCAATCTGTAGTCAAATCAAAGAATGTTACAAGAGTTGCAATATTAATGGTATATCCAAACTGGCATTCAATCATTCCATTTTTTTCCCCATATTTCAGGAAATACTAAGGGCCGGGCCCTACAAAAAAGGGGGATATCAAGACATATTGACTACCTTCAGATGGACACGGTCTCTCAAACTGCAGTCAAATCAAAAACTTACCCCCTCATGTAAAAAGTTACAAGAGTTGCAATGTTAATGGTATATCAAAATTGGCTTTCAAGCATTTGATTATTATGAACCTTATCTCAGGACCTACTATTTGTCCTACAAAAAATCGGCAGATATCCATACATGTTAGCCCTCTTCAGTAGGACGCGTTCTTTCAACCTGTTATCAAATCAAAGACTGTTGCCCATCATGTAAAAAATTACAAGAGTTGCAGTATTTTTGGTATAACCAAATTGGCATTCAAGCATTCCAATAATTTGACCTTATTTCAGGACAGGACTACAAAAAAACGGGAGATATCCAGAAATGTTAGCCATCTTCATATGGACACTGTCTTCCAACCTGTAGTCAAACCAAAGACTGTTTGCCGCATTTAAAAAGTTACAAGAGTTAAAATAAAAATTATTGGCTATCAAGCATTCCAATATTTTTACCCATATTTCGGAACCTACAATGTTTCCTATTTAAAAAAGGAAATATCAAAACATGTTGGCCCTCTTCAGTTTGGCACGGTCTTTCAAACTGTAGTTAAATCAAATAGTATTGCCCCCCCATGTTAAAAGTTACAAGAGTTGCAATGTTAATGGTATAACCAAAATGGCATTCAAGCATTCCATTTTTGAACCTTATTTGAGAGTCAAAGTGGAAAGAGAGAGGCGAAACTCAGAAGCATGGGTTTTATGAACCACAGGAGGAATGCTTTTAGGTTTATACGTCTTCTTATTGTTAAGAATAGAGAGAGTAGAAAAAAAATCTTTAGAAGTTATTACAATGTTAAATTAAATGTGTTGGAAGTGGACGGAGATGAAGGAATAGCTGTTAATGATACATTTTATCATTAACAGAGAGAAGTTAGTTGCTACTTTGCAATATTTACAATGCCTGAAAAATTTTATTCGATATTTGCGAAAAAATCTTTCAAAACAAGCATTACATTTCCAATATGATTAAGAGCTGTTGCTGTCACTAATAATGAAAACTTCAATGTAGTACATCATGAAAGATTGAAAGAGAGCAAAGTTGAAATCATACATAAACATCTATTTGCTCGTGATTACAGAATTCAAAAATTGCTAATTTTTTGAAGAAAGTTCGATATCTTGATCTATCTCAAACTCCTCTAAAGTTTCCACATTTGCTTTAAAAACTTCTCTAAATCATAACTTTCAACCAACTTTGTTTCGCATATTCGTGTTAATTTTTCCATGTTGCCTCTCGGAAAATCTCAATTTTTTCATTAAAATATTTCCTCATTGTAAATTAAAATAAGACCCATATGTTTTCATCGTGACTTTTTAAAGTTTCTAATATGTTGTACTCCGTATTAATATCAACAACAATTAACATACAATACAGCTGGATATTTTCAACAGCTTGAACACTTCTAACAAAACTTTTCTTCATTGCAGCTGCACCATCACGTCGTTGTCCAATCAGAAAGTCGCAGTTTATTTCAACATTTTGTAGTATTGCCTTCATTAGATTCTCCTTTTGTGCTTTCAACAGACACTAAACTTAAGAACTCTTCACTACAAATTTGTTTTCCTCATTTATATTAATATATTACTCTTAATTTTCTTTGACTTACTATTTTTATTATTCTTATAAATTAAAATTAAGACTCAAATCATCTACAAATTTTCATAGTTAAAATAATTTTTGGGGGTTCAGACCCCTTCAAGACTCCATCAACTGCTCTACGGCATTATATATATATACATATATATATATATATATATATATATATATATATATATATATATATATATATATATATATATATATATATATATATATATATATATATATATATATATATATATATATATATATATATATATATATAAATATATATCAGAGGTGGAATATGCAAATGAAAGTCAATAATTTTAAAGTAAGATTTATAAAAACTGATTTTTTGTTTTATTTTTTTATTTACACTTATATATATATATATATATATATATAAATATATATATATATATATATATATATATATATATATATATATATATATATATATATATATATATATATATATATATATATATAAGTAGTGATGCGACAGTTTGGGATCCTCCACGCTTTTTCTCAAAAAAGTATAAGAGCTATCGGTCTGAAACTTGGAATATTCAATTTAGGTCTGATAAACACTTTGTCACGTGTGAAATTTCAAGTCTGTAGGATACACTAATTCCAGTTAAATCTGGTCAGGTTTGCCGTTACGAATGGGTTTATACCTTTTTAGTCTTTCCAAATCCGAGATTGAGCGTTTCCAACGTGGTATAAAGTTAGGTTCGAGCAGATGACGTAACTTCGTCGGAGACGATTACGTCAGCACGCGAGCGCGCGTGCGCATACATACACATTATTATTATTATTATCGAAGATTCGATTTCCGAAGAAATCGAATCTGTCGAAAAACGATACCTGTAAGGGATCGTTTTACGCACTCCGACTTCGGATTCCACCGAGGTTTCTTCGCATCCGGTTCTGGGTCCGATATATATCTACTTGGGTTAGAGTTAACGTATCAAGCTTTCAAACTTGGTATATGTTCTGTATAGATTAACTGATCACAGGCGAGTTTGGGGTGACCCTAGGTCATATGCCCCTTAGTTCAAGTGTCAAATTCGTCCTGAAACCATGTTAGGCTTACGTATAGGGCTAAAATTTGGATGTGAGTTATATGATGACGTAATCTCGTCGGGAGACGAGATTACGTTTCTCTGCGTCCCCTCCATATGCAGGGGCGCTGCCCCCCCGTAAAATTAAAAATGATCGTAGAAGACTGAA